>AP028432.1:17001394-17179010 GCA_036509395.1 Antheraea yamamai
CGCCACAAACTTTACCTCTTTATAATATTAGTATAGATAGTATCTTTATATATAAATTTCTTCTGTACATGTGTATGTCACTGAACTCCTCCTAAACGGCTGAACCGATTTTGATGAAATTTTGTATGCGTGTTCCAGTGGATCCGAGAATGGTTTAGATTTACAATTGGACCCGGTAGGTGGCGCTGCAGTTGAATTTTAGATTTTTTTATTATTATCAAGGCAGGTCAACGTCTATTATAGATTATTATGAATCAATTTTCTAAGCTTCAGTTTATTATGTTTGAGTACTCAGAACATTCTATTCAATTATATTATATAACTCCGTCTGGAGAATCTTTTGTGATATCGTAATAAATCATACCCATTGATTATGGATACTTCGTTAAAAAAGTCGTTTTTACATTCCGTGTCAATTAAATAGTTTACCTCTCACATGTTTGAGTGGGTATATAAATTGCTACCTTGCTATATTATATCTACCTTTACATATATAGATTCAAAACTTTCTCCGTTAAACTCGTCTGACAGTTTCCTACCTATGTCTACTCGTACGACAAACTGTTGTTCCAGTTTGATTTAATAATAATAATAAACTCATTTCTAATCCTCATTAAGTAATAACAGTTGTATGTTCGAGATTTGAGTTTTTTTTATTAATTTTAAACTAAAAACAACTTTGCAATCATAAACATAAGAATGTGTTTTGTTGTCACGGATTGATTATTTGCTGAAGCTTTTAATAGCTTTAAATATAGGTACTGAAGTTTTGTTGTTGAGCTAATGCAGATTGAGATATATTGTAAACATCGTTAAAATCCTTGTTATAATTTGTGATATCAATTAAATCATTGTTATCATTTTAAAAACCGTAATTTGTAACTTGATCCTTAATGTTGGTAGTTCTATTAACGTATTAACACTGTGCTGTATTTTTGATGGATTTTCACTGTATGATGAACTGGAAAAAACTTTTAAAACAATGTTTACTTATTCCGATTATAAATACATAAAGCTCAAATTAACATAATTACTTTAAGGTGCCGTTCTAATCCTATCTAATACTAGCTTCTGCCCGTTTCGTCCGCATGAAATAGTTACTTGGGCTAACGCTAACACGCAGCGGAAGCTCTCAAAAGGAAAAATACCCCAATTTTGAAGCATTGTACATTGTTGCTCCGCTCCTATTAGTCTTAGCGTGATAATATAGCCTATAGTCTTCCTCGATAATGTAGTAGTGAGTATAATGAGTAATGAGACCGGTAGTACCTGAGATTAGCACTTTCAACCAAACAAACAAAGCCTCCATATTTATAATATTAGTATAGATTGATTAAAATGTGAATATGGGTTTGTTTGTTAAGTTTGCTCGTTTCAACTACTCGAATAACCATCATGAAATTTTGCATACAAAGTACATAACTTTAATTTAAATAAAAGTTGTATTCCCAAGAGATAAGTTAAATCTACATTAACACGAGCGAAACCGCGAGCAGAAGTTAGTAATATAATAAATGCGACAGTGAATTTATTTACAAGTCGACTAACATAAAATTTTGAATAAAAAAATCTATTTAGACCCTGAGAAGGGGGTTATGAACGTCAAAGCTACCACTAGTTCGGAAAACAACCCAGCCATTGAGAAGAACAGCCAAAAAATACGATCTGCTTTATCTTTTCATGATAGGTACACTTACAAACGCACAGAGAGAGGCCTCAATTCCAGACGTCACCATAGTTCACATATGGATCCACTCTGTTAGCCTTTAGACATTAAAACCCGCTTGACATGGTGCTTGAATTTACTATCCGCGGCAAATCGGTAATGTGCTTTGGGACTGTTTTACAAAACCTAACACTATTACCTAAAAACTGTTATTAGTTTTATTGAGCCATAAAACATGGGATTACCAATTTGTTACTGTTTCTAGGGTTTAAATTATGTTGGTCTTTTACTAAATATCTACACACATACACACGTTGTGAATATATATGGTCAGGAATACAGAAAAGGACATACAGTACTTTGCACCCAGAAAAAAAGTAGTTATATTTATTTCAGGCAAATACTAATTAACAATAAACAATTTGACAAATATAAAATCACATAAAATAAATATAACACGGAGCAAATGAAATGTACAATTTCCTTAACAAATAATAAATTAGAACGCACGCAATTGTGTGCTTAATTAGCCATTTGATACGTAACGCTTGATTCGGTTCGGCCACGTGTAAAATTATTTCTTGCATAAAACATATGAAATAGCTCGATGATCTGAGATGTTACACAACGCGGAGAATATTCAGTTGCGTTTGTCAACTTGTATCGGACATTATTTGTAACTGTAATTTATAGACGCGTTAGTTTTTGTTCGAAAAACAAAGACTTCTTTTGAACGTACGATAAGAGGCCATTGAATTATTACGTAAGCACTAAATGAGGGCGGAAGGTTTTCGACTTGCTTATTTTTGGTGACATGAGGGATAAGGGGGATCTGAACGTGTAGGTCTGATACGTGTGGCGTGCAGTCTAATCAACTGGGCTGTTATCATTCTAGACTCTTAGTAGCGAGCCACTATAAGTTAATTCCGCTATAGACTATAAGTTCTTTATGTCGAGACACTGTATAAATACAAATGAGTCAAGATTTGTTAACTGTTGTCCATGAATCAATAAGCAAATCAGAACAAATAAAAATACTTATGTAAAGCATAAGCATGGGAAGGGCATTGTTTACTTTTGCTGACAACGAGGAGGGAACGATCAAATAATACAAAAATTCTGCTTACGTGATACTTGAACGGCCCTTAAATAGACAGACGATTCCAAAAGCTACTACTAGCAATGATTATTTAAATCTATTTTGTTCATAATATCAATCAACTATTTTCTGGATTACTCCTTTTAGCTGTTCATTTTGGGATTAACTATGGTGTGTCTAACAGTAAATATGATGAAAAAACAATGATTGCACAAATGACTAACTATTTATTTAAGAAGACCTTTGAGTATTACGTCATTTATGCACCAAATGAGGTTTATGCTTTGCTTATTTTTGATAACATTGATATCAGGAATGTCTGAGTAGCGATGACGTCAGCAATATTTAGTTATTTAATTGCCGCATTGTTTTTGCTGAAAATCTCGTAAAGAAACTTGCAAGAGATTTCGTGTACCTAACTTATGGTAATATTTGCGTAAATATTGGACGAGATATAAAGGCTTTGCTTACTTTTGCTAATAAAGGGAAGAGGGAGGATCAAAAATGTCTAAAACGCTACTTAAGTAATACTTCAACATCCCCTTATGGCTGATAAAATATATTCTGTATTAGCTAGTTTGGAAATCGAAATTTATCTATTCCTGCTGACGCTTTACTCTTGTAAGATACGTGATTAGGTGTCCGGTTGCAGTATTAATTATAGTAGCACTTTATACCCTGCATATATACTTAATAGCATATATATTACTTATTTTCATTATAGTAAATATATATTATACTAGCGGGCCCGGCAGACGTTGTCCCGCCCTGATTATGAAAAAATCCTTGACAAATTATATACTATAACGTTCCTCATCAATCACTCTATCCACTGGTGAAAACCGCATGACAATCCGTTCGGTAGTTTTTGAGTTTATCGCGAACAGACAGACAGACAAACGCGGTAGGGGACTTTGTTTTATACTATGTAATGATAACATAAAACCAGTGATTGTAAAATTAAAAAAAATATAAAGGAAATAGTTGAAAATATAAATAACTATAATATGTTACGTTAAAAAGTAAATTGCAATAAATGTCTGTATTGAATAAGTATATTAATTTAGAAGCGAAAGTGGTTAAATCGCATACAGCGTGAACTTCCAATCAAGGAAATCATCGTGAAGAATCATAGCATGTTGGTTTCCTAATGTTCACGAAGTTCTACCAGCCTCACGTTGGAAATTTTTGCCAAGCATCTATAAGAATGTACCAGTATTTGGCCTTAAGAACCGGCCTCTCTAGACTGATTTACTATTTAGTGCCATACGATCACATAACATCAAATGACATTACGTTCACAATTTTAAAGCCACATAACGTCACCTATTTTCTTCACACAAAACTGATGCTCGAAACATTTGAACTTACGGCCATTGACGTTGTGTTCAAACACACTGTCACTAAGTCATAATTACTTCATTGTATTATGCTCATATTTTTAACCTATTTGCAATAAACATTTAGCAGCGATTACTTTCATTTTAATTAATAATATGGTAATTTCCTAAATTGGTTGCCGCCAGGCAAATCTAGAATTTGGGATTTGTTGATGTGTACCATCTATTAGGGCTTTTTTTGTGGGGTCACGCAGGGACACACAGTGCTCTTAAAGGGAAATTTGAAAATACCGAAAAATTGCCATAACTGGCGTTCTTTCTGAAAATTTTAGAACAGTATCTTACTATTATAAGCCACAAGTACCCAAAATAACAAGGAGCATACTTTGCACTTTTTGAAGTAAAAAAAATGATGCAATTACTTCTTTCGAAAATTAGCGTTATATGTTACAGTGGACACTCGAGTACATCGATATTACGTAAATATTATTGCAAACAAAACTCATGAACCCGCCCACTATTTGATATAAAAAATGTTCGTAACGGAAACCCGTCAATCCAGACTGCAACGCACGGCCGATCGCAAATTACTGCTTGTCAAATCTTTATGACCGCTTTTCACGTACACCGACCAAGTGTTATTGACGTTTCTTTTAAAATTAATATTAGTAATGTTTAGCATTTCTTATATTTGTATTTACCAAGAAGTTCAAATTTTAAGAGCTAATATTAATATTCAACTCCTGTCACAAAATACCGTTGACACTACAACAGTTTACTCGTAGAGAATCAAAGAAACAAGTACCTAGTTGTAAATTACTTCAGATTGGCCCTCCTTGGATTCGCTTGTATTACAAGGTAGAACTGTCATGAACTGTTTTATAGCTCAGTTATATACTTATTTCATTAAAAAGAAGGATTGAAATTTCTAGAATCCAATAAAATAAAATTGTGAGACCGCTTAAAGTAAGGAGAAAGTATTGATGCTTTCGGCGCCAAATATGTTGAAAAACATATGTACTTAGTTGTTAGATTTCCTCACAAATATTTGTATTCACGTGCATTATTACGAAGTACGCCCAAAAATGGAAGAAAGAGGGCAAATTGCAAATATTTGTTAAATATGTTAAATATCTGTGTCACATTTTGTAACTTTCTATAATATCTCTTTCTGAGAGCTTATGCACGATATTTGTAGAGAATTCTAGATCTTTTCATACAGTTTTTTTTTATACCACGTCGGTAGCAAACAAGTTGCGGGTCACCTGATGTTAAACAGTCACCGCAGCCTATGGACGCTTGCATCACCGGAGGTGTCACATACGCGTTACCGATCCTTTAATATTCTATTAAAGTTCCTACAGTTATTTGATGTTCGAAAGTAGATTGTGTATTTTTGTATGGGTCATTAACATATATTAATTGTACCTTTTTAATTGAACTTTATAATTAAAGTGTAGTATTTCCTCTGACGACAATTTGACTGTGTTTGTTCTTTAAGTTCACTCTGTGCTTTTCCTTAATTAAGGATAGTTGACATTACTAACCCATTTGAAGGGTTCAAAGAGCTATTACAGCCGTAATGAGAAAAATGAATATACTACCTTATAGATAAATTACTGAAGATCTTTTTACACAATATATCAAATATTAATTGTTATACAACTTTTTATACAATAATCTTATAATGAAGTTATGTATATCGTTATTATAAAATGGTTTAGTTCGAATGTTCAAACATTGAATATTACCTCCTAAGTAGTAAAAAAACATTAACTGATATTTTTATATCTATTTTGTAGACAATACATACGAAATCGTATGTGATTCTTAGTATATAATAAAAACAGAGATTTTTGAAATTATAGGTACAAGACAAGGCAAGGCAAATACGAAGAGTAATTTTTAAAGCTTGTTATAAATTCTAAAGATACGGTGATTGTCATACAACATTCACATATCGTCCGCGTCGAACTTTTTAACCGCTCTGAAGTAGATGCACAGAACATAACTTTAGGTATCAAAGAGAGGGACGCAGGTGAAGTAAAAGAGGATCAGGTTCGCCCGCGGGCGTACCACGCCTCCTATTGCACCCACGCGACGTTGACACATGTGTCCTGTCATTACTAGTTGCAGTACAGTCGCATTCAGAATAGTATTGTTGTTGTTAATTACATGTTATTGCCATTTTCGTTGTTTTTTTTCTCTTGTTTATATTTGTTATTATTAGAAGATCCATTCACTTCGAAAAATGATGTTTCTATGGAAAGCGTTATTTATTATAAATTATTTATTTATTTTGAATGTATTTTATTTACACTACGATATTGTAACATGCATAATGCTTGCACAGTATATGCTATAAGATATATCTCACAGATAGAAACAGATACTGCATAAGAGGTATCATTCAATTAAAGTACGCGACCACCCAAAATTCATCAACGCGGAGATTAAATGTTATTTGGATCTAGTTATAACTGACAAATAAATGATGTGGCTAACTAGTAATATTCTAGCTTTGTCTATCACTTTATTATCCAGCTAGTCCATATTTAGTTTTTACTGTTATTTATTAGCCCCTGTAATGATTTAATTTTTATTGTTTGTTCATTTTTGTCTCTAATACTTAGCAAATATTCTATATGTTTGTATATCTCGTATGTATGTATATGTCTACTCAATCTATATAAATATATTTTTGTTAACTAGCTGTCAAACCGTTTACAAGACGACACAATCGGATCTAACTTTCATTTCACATACAAAATCTTCTGAAAGTAGCAACGTAGTTGTTATACTACTACATTCTTAGTACTTAGTGTAATAGGCAAATATCTACTTGAATCATGATCCATTAAAACCTAATTTGTACGTAAAATATTGAAAGAACATAAAGATTAATAAATGTAAATGTTAAATTCCTTTAATAATATTTTGAATTTGTTTTGTATTAACCTCTTGACTGTACTAAGCGCAAGACCGAACTTAAAGCTATATTCAGAGCGGCCAAAATCTATGACACGGAATCATACACAGCTTAAAAGCGTCCGCATTCATACCACAACATGCACAAAATTATACAGTAAAACATGATACAACTTGAATCAATGCGGGTTACATATTTGTTACTATTGTATACACGAAGAGGCTACAACTAAAAAAAGGCATTTACGTGGACATTTTCTTTATCACTGTTATTATTAACATAATAAATAATAATTTGTTAATTATGAATTTGTATCACTGCTACTTATTACATTTAAACGAACATAGTTGCTACATTTTGTGTGTTAAAATATTTATAAATTCGCAGAATTTTCAGTCTCTGCTCATGTAACAGAAAACCATCTGCATACCGGGTCACGTGGTATTCGTAGTTTTAGTTTTAAGTAGTAAGGAATGAAATTTATATGTTCACTATTTGAAAATATTCAGCATACTCCGACGTTCATAAATCAAGAAAAAATGTAGGAACAACATAGCCAACCTGATTAAGTTAAATAATTGTATTTTTTTTATGTATTCGACAGTCATTCTTGTCACGATGCACCACGGTAAATAGTTTGAAATGACTGGCTGTGTACCTACTGATTCTGAAAAGCGAAGTGAGCCTATGTCTGTTTTATAATTTTATAACCTTTATAGTACATGAAATCCAGTTACGAATTTAAATTAACAGTTCGACCAAACATATCACTCGACAAAAAGTATATTAGTGCACTTCGGGATTCATTTGATAAATATGAATACTTGAGCGGAGTCGTCGGTAGAAGCTACTTTTATTAGTTATGTATTGAACTGAAACCAACTCATTTTATTGAAGTTACTTTATAACTTCTTTTGCGGTCGTACGAGACGGAAGTCGCGGGGACGCGGACGTTACGAGTGAGACGGAACGGCGCGGCGGAACGCAAACTTTCGCTTTTCACTGCCAAGGCTTACTGTGAACCGATGATCTCTGCGCTGTCAATGTTTTTGTATCTTGCGATGCGACGCAACGGTTCACTGACAATTACATCATCGCCAATACACTTATCCAATATTCAGTTTACAAATAACTTGCGTAACTCGTCATCTAATATGGGAATATTCCTTTCTTGCTTCAAAACTGGATCGTTGTTCGTATTTAAAATGTAGGTACATAATTAATTGTCAGTTAGGTTCAATCCCCTCGAACACCCTGCTGGGGAGATAGAGTAACATCGCATTCACTAGCTAGTCACACACAGCACATTGCACGCCACACACGGTAGGTACATACGTTATGGAATTGGTTTTCTTTTATCCTTAATGTCTTCTTTCGATCTTCTTTCGATTAGTTACCAAACTTGTCTGATTCAAAATACATATAGAGTTCGTGTGGTATATTTGAAAGAACACATATATGTCTCACCAAAGCACAAAGGCATGAAGGTACTACATGAAGGCCCATCAGACCAAGAGCGTATAATCACTTCAAAAAAAGTCACACTTTCAAAACAAGTGAGAGAAGAACAAAAGAAGATCTACACATAAGACTAATATTTGTCACTCCTTCATGTTAATTTTCGAATATACGTTAACCTATATACGGGACAATTTTGGGTGAAGAATCTATGTATGATTTTTCTGCGACAGCATTATTAGCGCCCTTCTTGCGTAAAACTGTTGTTTTTTGTTTTATTTATTTTTAATAAGTTAATTAGGTAATTAATTATTAATAAGGTAATTTTTTATCTTTAATAAGTTTAACAATATCAGGAATTCGCATGCAATTACTAGTAACATAATTATTATATACTAGCTGACCCGTGCAACTTCGTCTGCACCAAATCGGTTATTACCGGTTTCAATTGTATTTTTAAACGCAAATAATCTTAAAAAACCTAAAACCCTATTGCAGCGTTATCCAGCACTTCCAATCGTGAATCCAAACTATCCAGGGACTCACTCAAACATATACCCAGTTGGTATGTGAGAAATCTTTTAAAATAAGTCTAGAATCTGTTCGCAGCATTGCCTAAAGTAGTGTCATCAAAGTGAAGATCAAAACTAACTTACATATATTGCCGATAAATGTCTTCCCAGTACCCCTTGTAACTTCATCACGTAACATACTGTAAAAGTTGAACTTTATCTACATTAAATTTCCATTTTGTTTTAGTTGTTTGTTTTATAAGAATTTGTAAAGTATACGTGAAATCTGCATTCAATTTAATTTGGTCACATTTATTTTACTTTTGACATACAAACCACCTTTTTTACTGAGATACTGAACTTGGGATAATATACCTTTCTAACAGTGAAAGAATTTTTGAAATCGGACCAGTAGCAGGTACCAAGCATTCCTCGAAAACAAAACTTTACCACTCATTATAATATTAGTATAAATACAACATAGTAACTGCAAACAGTAGTCCGGTGAAGCTGTTAAGACCTTGCTAAGTCAATAGCGTGGTCAGTTCGAGAAAAAAAAAATAACTGCATACACCTCAGCTGATTTATTTTAATCTTAGATTCACAAACCTGAACCCAACTACTTCAAGACTCAACAACATTTAGAAAACTAATTTTATCAAATATTGAAACAACACACGTACTGATAGAACTCTAGTTGAGATTCATCTTCTACAATGCAATGTAACTATTATCTAGGTTTATGTTTTAGGAAAAAATCTTGTCACCTTTGTTTAGCAAACATTTTTTATACAATAAAATAAATGTAACAACATATAAGTGACAGTTTCGTTTACACATATTTTTTTTTTTTTATATGAGGTTGATAATTACGCATAGAAATGTCATATAGCCGTAGCTCAATTATAACTTACTGGACATTATATGGTCCGCCGGAGCCGACGGTTCGAATACCGGCGGTTTTTTTTTTGGTATTTTTTTTAAAGTAGCTTAGGGAAATATAGCTTATCTTTTTAGCTAATCTGTCTGCTATATATAGCGCAATGAAAATTTACCAAAATCCGTCAAAAATTTCATTAACTACAAATTTTTTACTTTCGTCCGTTATCCTGGAGAATTCCTTGCGTTTTATGAGATAAAAAGTATTCTAGGTGTAACCTTGTAATATTAGTTATCACTGTGCCAAATTTCGTAAAAATTGGTTCAGTACTTCCAGAGTGGTACGTGTTCAAAGGGACAGACAAACAGGCAGATCCTGGAGAATCCCTTGCGTTTTATGAGATAAAAAGTATCCTAGATGTAACCTCGTAATATTAGTTATCACTGTGCCAAATTTCGTCAAAATCGGTTCAGTACTTTCAGAGTGATGCGTGTTCACAGGGACAGACAGACAAAAATTGTAAAAAGATTATTTTTGGCTTCTATATCGATAACAAAGTCTACCCCGATAAAAATTTTCAAAAAATATTTAATGTACAGATTTGACCTTGCTACAGTTTTATTATAGTATAGATTAAGACAATGAGAATCTGAAACCATAGCATGAATCTTACATAACTTATTATGGAATTACATCTATGCAAACTATCAAAGGAAATGTAATTTAATATACGGAATTCTAACATCGAAATGAAACCCCTTATATGGTGAAAGAAATGTGGACCAAAACGTGCTATTACGGTGGATTGATAATTTAAAATTTATAGATCACAATCTTCAAGAAGGTACTATATAAATATTTATCATCACAAAATATTAAACCACTATCAAACACGACCATCGTCTTTGATGTAGATTATTGCTATTATCAAGTAAGTATTTATTACAATATATCTGATGAGAACTTCATTGTTCCAACAAAATAGTGAACCCCGTGTTAGAACTTTCCAAGGAGTTTTTGTAACACCTTAGAATTCACTTTCCATGTTATTATTTTCCATTCACTTGTATACAATAATCAAGCTCTATGACGCAAGATGCTGCCTATGTTACAAAATATATTGTTAAATAACGCATAATTATAAATAGAAAATATAAGCTTCTACGCGATACGACAAACGAACATTCCACCAAGAATTTCTTCTTACTGAAATGTTAAGTTTTGAATTATTGGATAAAGGCAATACTAATTATTTTTTTAACCTGGTCACACTAAAATTGACATTGTCAAATATGTCAAATACATGTGTTTTGCTTTTATCGTAGAAGGAAAGTGTAAATAAATGTTGATAATAATTTTACAATAACTATATGTTGGTGAATTTTATTTCTAAAACTTATTAAGGATTACTTTGTGTTGATGTTTTAGGCCACGATTAGTTATATATAACAATGGCAACTACGATTATGAATGAAATAGATACATCGACACCAGAACAAGAAGCCAGGGCGAAGCTTCGTAATAATTTTCTAAGGGCAGTAAATAAATTAAAAGGTTTGTTAATAAATAAATTTGAGACATTAATAATTTGATCTCATCTTTAATTGTTACTAAAGCCGAAGTTCATGCCTTTATCAATTTTATCACTCTCCTTTTCTTTTTAGGGCAAATACGATTTCCTTTATTCATTGTTAGAGTGTTTCTAATTTCATATTTTAGTTATTATAGTTTTGTGTAGACACGTATGAGAAAGAATTGTAAACATATAAAAATATAATACACCACCGGAAATAAACTTGATTTTATCAATAAAACCTCTACTTGTATAATGAGCAATTCGGGATAGCATTTTGATACACAGATTTTAATATTGGTAAAAGTTGTTAGATGATATAACATTGCAGTAATTTATTGGCAATAAAATAACATTATAGGTAGTTGCTCATTCATCTCAACAAATTCGTAGCATAACATTTCTATATAAATTCATAAGTTTTTATACTTTTATTAGAAAAGTTGAAGCTTTTATATAATAGCAATAAAATAATTTAATAAAGATATGGAATATAAAAGTGCTTCCTATAAAGAAGCCTTTCACTTTAATTTGGTGTTATATTTTACTGATTGAGTTGTGATATGTAATATACTTGATATATAATGATAAAGTAGCCAAAGATTTCATTATTAAGTCTAAATTGTGAAGGTCTGCAGTAGTAAGTTAGGTGATAAATAGGTAGAATACATTAAAAAATGCTCTTTTTTCATGCTTTAGTATAGTCAGTATAACTTCCTGCACCAATAGCTTAAAATCATTGTGAAATGTCATCCCAAGAGCACCAATAAATGCCTGCTGGAAAGGTTTTGCGTTCCCTAAGAACAATCTAAGTATTCTATTTTATTTTTAGCAACCAGTCTTCTAGTAGACTATTACTGCCATTGTCAAGTGAGTAACAATATTACAAGTTTCTTGATATCATTTCAATTAACTAACAAGATGGCGGCCATCTTGTTAGAACTTTCCTGGGAGTTTTTGTGGCATTTCAGAATTCATGGTCTGTGGTATTATTTCTGATCTACTTCACTTCTGGACAATAACCAAACTATATTACGTAAAGCACCACCAAAATTACACAATATAGAACCAAATAACACAAGATTATGGATAAAGTATATAAACCACTATATAGCATTCCAAAATCCCGCCTAAAAATCTCAACAATCTAAGTAATTAACTAACATCTACAAAATCTTTTTTTTTATTTATTAAGGCCACTGGATACAATTCCTTTAAGTCTAACTTAATATTATAAACTATTTTAAATATCCAAGAGATCTATCTTCCTACCTTACCATCTTACTAAAGTTAATATAGTAAGCTATATTAAGGTGTTGCAATGTTGTATGCTAATAAATCATAAAGCAATAATATTTGAACTAAATTTGATGTAATGAGTTTACATTAATTTTTATGGTTATTTAGAAGCATACATAAGTCTTAGTATTCCTATTCCTTTTAAATATTGATTATAATCACCTTTTCAGGAGAAACATGTAAGATACAAACATGTGAGCAATCCACCTTAACGGCAACATTTTCCTGTTGGAAATCTGATGGATCTGAAATCCTTGTACATGATCTGTTGACACCGGCCAATATTAAAATGGAGTCAGCTCTATTAAGGACACCAGATTTGATAGCTATAAAATTTGATAAACCTGTGAATTTATTATAGACTTTTATTAAATATCAATATTATAATTATAAATAATTCTTTAAGCTATAAAAGTAATAAATAAAATGAGTATATTTGTCTACATTTCATTATTATTCAATATGATTCCTACAAACTACTACTTTCTTTAGAAACCTAATGCGAGTACAAAGTTAGAACAATCTATCAATATTATCACAGTTTTTTTTACATACAACATAAACTATCTATCATAGCTTATCCTTGTATATGATAAAAAATAATATTCGTTTGTCAGTACAATGGATTATAATTAGAATTAAAACTCAAATATTTATAACTATTTTTACACACTCAAAGATTTGCCTTTAGATTATTGCAGGAATGCAGTTTAACGTTTGGAATGAGATTAGCATTGTCAAAGAAAAAAGACAAAAATGTAAAAAATATTTAAAAACAAAAATATATATTGCTTACAAAATTTCTTTGTAAACAATTTCAAACCCTTCACACACTGTGAAAACGCATAGTTCTTACAAAAGTTGTAGTTTCTATAAACCTAAATAAGTATATTAAATTAAGGTATGAATTCTTTTTTAGATAAGAAATGAAGTATCTAAATAATAAAACTAAAAGAAATTGATATCCACCTGTATAGTTTTTATGTGATGCATGCATAACTGTAGATCTTTATAATTTTGTTTATCTATATATATAGTTAGGTAAAATAAGTTTATATATAGACAATGCATGCTTACCTACTTTTCTCTCATACTTAAGTCGCATCGTCATTCGAATTACAATATATTTTAATAGAGTGAATCAATTTTAATGGAACAATGACTACTCGAGTATACACTACGATTTTCTTGGTGACGTTTTATCATAAGCGTTATATTGGAGTTGTATAGAATCATAGGTGGTTATCTACGTTTTTTGGGAAAAATAATTTTTTTATGGGGCGAGACAGCAAATTTTGAATAAAAAACTATCTATAATCTTTTATTTATTTTAATTTGTTAATTAAAATACAGTTTATATATTAATCAACACTGCTATACTTTAGAAAAAAAAAATTTTTTTTCACTTTGCCAAAAATGAGTCGAAGTGTAGCCAGCCGCCTATGATTCTATACCACTCATTTGAGCGGTGTTGCATGCACAAACAGACAGACAGGTATTCCTATAAATAATTAAAATATATTTAATTACTTATTCTTAGTCACTTGCAATATTTTTACACAAAAATCTGAAAAGTATAGATAGTAACATTAATATTGTAGTTTTATTATGAATATGCCACGAGATGAATTAATTGGTGAACCGGTGGTAGCTTTGACGTTCATAAGCGCCTTCTCAGGGCCTAAATTGATTAAAGGATATTTTGAATTTAATTAAATATGTGTATAAGTTCAAGGATAGGGGTATATGGTTGTGCAGGCGTTACGCAAAAAGTACTGGATATGTTTTTATAATTTTTTTAGGGTTACACCATACATACTTTGTCCTTATCAAAAAAAAAATTCACAGTATCTTAAATTTATTTCAAGTTTGAACGTTTTAAGATACTGTGATGTCTATGCGCACTACGTATTCAACGATGTGTGTTGTCCTGTCGTGTAGAAGTGGGGCAAGTGGTGTGATACGTATTTTTCTCTGTACATTAAATATATTGGTCGACAATAAAGTTGTAGTATACTTTTTTATTTTAGCCAACCAATCTTCTAGTAGTTTATTACTGCCATTGTCGGTAGGTAATAAAATTACAAGTTTCTTGTGATCATTTCAATGTTCTAACAAGATGGCGGCCCTCTTATTAGAAATTTCCAGGGAATTTTGGTGGCATCTCAGACTTCATGCTCCGTGGTATTATTTGCTATCCACTTCACTTGTGTACAATAACCAAACTATATTATGGAAAACACCACCAATATTACAAAAATACACTACATGACAGATTAGGGTCCCGCCAAAAATTCCAATATACTCTAGCGCAGTACTGTAATAAAAAAAATATGAAATGAACACTACATTTTCATAAACGGAATCGCAAACTCTTCGCAGAGTATGAAATGCCATTCATTTTTGTACGACTGTATACTATCCCACTTGTACAAACCGGTTTGTGAGGAAAACCGCGGCTCGCACACAGTTTCTAATTGCCAAGAATCAATAGAATCATTCTTTAGTTATTTCACATGACAGTACTAATTTCTTTTTGTAGCTATAACTTTCTACGGTGACAAATGAAAAGTGATCATATTGAACTTTGGTTCTGTCGTTATATGTTATGTTTAGTTAACTAGGAAAATAAAACAGCCTATTATTATATACTAGTCTGAACATAAATATTAGAGAATTTTAAAAATCGAATCAGAAGCTCACGAACATTATTACACTTAATAACATTAATATTAATTAGTTGGTATCGGATACTTCGTTCTATGGATATGAGTTTAACCCTTTAATCATTTTAATTATATTTCTTAGATTTTAACATTAATACTTAATCCTTTAGAAAAGCGAAATGATATACAGCCTAGATAATATTTTGAAAATATATATATCTCAGCAAGGTGTCATCAAAATCCGTTAGGTCGGACAAATAACAGCCTTGTAACTTTGTATTGAGTTCTCAGCTTACAATGTCGCATGTAACCTCTATATAGAACTGACGGCCCTCAATATCCCTATCAGATATCGATACCAACCAACCAAACTTCATAGGATAGGTTCTACTAAGAATCGAGTTAAGCAGTTTTTACAACGATCTTTAAGAAACTATTATCTTATTTTAAAATGTTTACATTTTTTGAATCGCAGTAATCATGGGATGAACGATTAGTTGGGGCTTCTTTTTATGATTTCATTATCATTGTATGATTGGAACCCCACGATAATCAACATTCGAACTAAATTTCGAGAAATGAAAAATTGTAATAGGTATATGTGAAAAATTCGTCGCAGTCAATAAATTGTATAGAAGTTACCTATGATAGAGATATTATTTCTAACATCATGAGATGTGATATAATGTTTTGTGATCTCATTTTCTTTTGTCACATTTCCTTCTGAGTTCAATATCCCTAGTGGAACTAATATTGTCAGTATAAAAGGTAAACAATCTGAGTGTGTTGGAAAGCTAAAAATCTTGACTCGACCTCACATCTCCGATTATGTTGAAGAACATTTTACTGAACAGGCACACGGCCATTTGGCTCAACATACCCGCTTATGATCTCGATAATGTGAAAAAATTAAACCTATGCGGTCAGGTCACCCCTGTCTGGAGCTAAGTTCTTTACGTTTTTCCTGTAACTCTAAATGAATTTAGATATATAGATAATTTAGATAGATAAAATGAAAAAGGAATGTTAGATTTAATAATTCTATTAGGAAATATATTCAACTACTTAAAACTAGGTGTGAGGTGATGAATTATAAACGATATATTTAAAAAGAGGCGAAATTAATAAAACAACAAAAGGTTTTAATACGATTTCCACGTACTCAGTACTGACGTTACACAACGGCAGCACACCATACGCGTTTGTTACTCTATCGTTCCCGCTGGGATTACCAGTGACACCTTTTTTTTTATAATAGTCCACTATTATATAACAAAAGTTTGCATAGGATACCTCTTCTCGGCTGGAGATAGCGAGAGGGTTAATCCGGATTCTTACTGGTTAAAAACTCTACTGGCCGCTCAGCGCGTGTGACTCAGTGTTTGCAGGATCACGATAAGCATGCTCCGCAACCCTGGTCACGCGCTCAAATCACCTGCAGATGTTAGGTCGTAGGAAGCAACGGTAGAAATCGAGCTTTATACCGTCCCAAAAATATTCAAAATAAATGACAGTTACCCATTGTAATCATACAAATTTGAATCATAGGTATGGATTTGTCTGGCGTGTATGACGGTGTCTATGAGTGCACCAGCGCCCGGCCCGCAGCCGTTATACCTGGACATCATAGACATGGCAGCTATCAGCAGAATGACGCCACAACAGTTGGAGAAGTTAGCCGAGGGACTGGCTGCTGAAGAGATTATGAGGTAATCGAAATTTATTTGATACACGTTGACCTGTGTGCTATTTTGTATATTAAAACAATCATTACATAGTGTAAAACAAAGCCCTCTGCCATGACTGTTCGCGATAAACTCAAAAACTACTGAACGGATCTTCGTGCGGTTTTCACCAGTAGATTAAATTATTCATGACGAAGGTTGTGGTATATAATTTGTCAAGGAATTATTATCGGGGCAGCGGCCGCTTAGGCCCGCTTGTATTTAATAATAGGGTAATTATTTCATTCTTGTATCGTTGGCAATTATACCGTTAAAAAAAATGTTTGGTGTAAAGTCGGTCGTTATTAGGGTATAAAGGGATGCATTAGATAATTCATTCTGAAACTACATACCAGACCCCTTTTTTAACAAATCAGGCATAACCTGTAATAGTTACTGTTATCAATGGTAGTTTTGTTATGTAATAATTCTGTCATCAATATTAATTAATAACGCTATTTTGTTATCTTACAACGGTTGTTGTAAACATTATCAGTTATTGAGCTATTGGACAAATTGATGTTTTGTGTCATAGGTATTGCAATTAGTAACAATGACACGATAATTTAATATTATCTATTTGTATCATGAATTTGAGTGCGAACAAATCGAAGTGCTTTGTCTTTCACATTTATTGGTTGTTTCATAACCCATACTTATTCGCCTGTTCAGTAGCTTACTGGACGACAATAATTATATATAATAATAACGGATAACAAATAATAAACAGCTGATTAATAATTACTGCAATATTTTTTTATCCATTACGTTGAAATTATACATTAAAAGTTTTTGGCGGGATCTTTGTCATATAGTGGATTTTATTTTTATTCATAATCTTGCCTTAATGTTATTTTGTAACATTTTGGTATTTTACGTAATATAGTTCGGTAATCGTGCAGAAGTGAATTGGATGCGAAATAATACTACGCAGCGTGAACTCTAAGATGCCATAAAACTGCCTGGAGAGTTCTAACAAGGGGGCCACCATCTTGTTAGAACATTGAAATTATCACAAGCCACTTGTAATATTATTACCTACTCGACAATGGCAGAAATAATCTATTGGTTGCTAAAAATACTATTTAAAAAAAATGTATACATTACATTATTACTTGTTGTACTAACCAACCTCTAATGGTGGTAGATGTGTGCGTTAACTCCTGTTATGTAGTACATGACGTATTTTATGATCTTCTTTGAACCACTTTTAACAATTGCTATTGTTCCCAGAACGAAGCGTTCATCAGCGCAAGCACTGACATCAGTCGTCTCTAAAGCATCATCAGGATTACAAAACAAAGTGGGACTGCTCGGCCAAGCTTCGGCATTCATATCATCTGCATCTGGAAAGTCTGGTCATGAACATGGCGGATATTCTTATGAACCGGTAAACTTAATCTAATAATCACACACTCTATGATAATAAAACTTTTTGGTGTCTGTACCGAACAGTTTTAACGAAAATGAACTTTATATAAGCATGATAACAGTTATTTTCCGATATTAATAGATTGTTTGTTACTGCTGAGTATAAGATGGAGGATGATTGAAAATAGGACTCACTATCTCAGGTTGCAGCATGTAGTTGGCTTCAATAATAAATTGAATCATTCAACATTTAGAGACAAAGTTGGTGTAATATTGCTTCGCTATTTATGCCAATGCGTTGATGTATACCAGGTGAATGTTTAAAGGGTCACATCCTTCGATCCTGTGGTAGTTCATAGTCAATATCAAAACAAATACTAATAAACAACAAAAAAAAAAACATCTTTACTTAAAGTTTGTTCTAAAACTTTTTAAAATATGGGAACGATACTTTTAAATGTAAAAAAATCAGGCTTAGCTTCAATGAACTATTTTAAAGGGACCCTTTTCAATGTTACTATCACTACGTAACTGCTTATCATGGGAACGCCGCACGGTCGAACGATGGGAACCGGGGCGCAAAGCGAGGTGCAGGAGGCGAGCCGGACTGCGCGACAGGGCGTTATTCATTTATTATACCAGTTCGGCTTTGCGTAAATCAGCTGATGTTGAGTGTAAATCATTTTTGCGTTTCTCGAGATAATTAGGTGAAATATTAAGTACCTATTTTTTAATTGTTTTAGAACGAGAATCGACTAATGATTATTCTGTAAAAATATTGCTGGCGACTAAACAGTCGCTCGGTATAAAAAATGGTATCTGATTTTTCACTCGACGTACCACCAGAAGTTATATTACATTGTCCGCGCTATACGAATCTACTACCAATCTGTCGCGACTTTGTTGCTTGACTGTTCGTCCATTATTCAAAGTCCAAAGCCCTATACCAATTTAAGCTGTGTCCAGATTCGTTATTAATAAGCCATGGTAGCTTTAAAATATTTTTTTTATATTCTCGTTTAGCAACAAAGTGAGAAATACGACTACCTTGGCTTAAAGAAGTCGATTTTGTACACGCTGTTCCAAGCGGTGAAAGCGATTACTGGTGGAGTTACAATACTGAAAGGGCAGCTAATAAAGGGCGGTGGAGCTCTTGCCTCGACGCTTGGGAAAGTTATAGCAGGAAAAGGTGATGCAGTCAGCAACCTCGGCAAGAAGATCGTCAGCTCTGCAGCGTTAAGCGAAAAGAAACCTATCTGTGAGTGATTCAAATATTACATAAGTTATTTCAAGGTCCAACTCAAAAAGGGGTATAACATAGTACTGTACTTGATGGCAATTCAAAAACAATGATGACCACCGAGAACTCTTCAATTTTACTCATTGCCGGCAAGTCTCATAGCGGCTGAATATACACTACTGTTCCCGATATCTGGCGAACTAAAAGTCAGTTACTGTGACGGTTACGGTAGCGATATCCTGCCATCCTGACTGCTTGATATATGTAGGCTGATAAGGGAATGCGACACGCCTGTGTGTACCAAAATTACCTGTTGTAGGGTAATTGCGATTCAGTCAGAATTTTTTTTCATATCACTCTAACTAGATGTAGGTGCATAACTACAGCCTAGTTATTATTAACAGCTGATAGCTTTTAAAACTATATAGGTTTTAACGTTTGGCCACCATATCACCTAATGTTAAATGGCAATGTGGTCTAATATGGTAAACACGCTTAACCTAAAGGGGGTACTGGCTCTCCAGTGCAGCTGCAGGAATAAACCAATAGTTTGTTGGCGACAGATTGTAACCGCATGAACCGCATTTCAGCATGAATGGGTTTGCTCGCCCGGGGTAATACCACCCTCTCGCAGAAAACCGACGTGAAGTAACAGTGCTTGCATTGTTGCGTTTCGTTCGGTCAGTGAGAGCGCCGGATAACCCACCTCTCCTGCCCCCCCCCACTCCCCCTCCCCCAAACACAGGGTGGCAACGCACTTGCGACGCTTCTGGTGTTGCAAGTGTCTATGGACGGTGGTTATCACTTAAGAGCAGGTGACCCACCTGTTCGTTTGCCTCCTATGATATATAAAAAAAAACTTCAACTGGCTAGATTGGCTTTAAGAAAGCCCTACCACCATGCTATGATTTCATCATGACGTCTTCCTTCACCGAAAACTTCGATTCATTCACTATTTATTACGAACTCGCTAACCACTAAGCGATATAATCGCTTCAGAACTTAACCTTAGTTATATGGCAGCTATAGCTTCCAGATTCTATAATTCTAAGGCCCAACACGAACGTTTTTACAAAATTTCTTTAAATAAACTTATTAGGATCCAAGTATTTGTTATCTTTAAAGATATGAAGGAAGATACAATTGTTCTGATAATGATATTAAATAATCGAGATAGAAAAGTCACAATTTCTACCGGTAAATTATATATGTAATTTGTAGTTTTACTGCAGAAAGTCAATTCATAGAATTTAGCTTCGAAACCGCACAACTGTTTACGCTATTTCAAGGTCATGTGTTAATTGTTTGGTATTGTTACGTAAATTAATGCGTTATTGTTTTTACACGCACACACGTAACTAATGTTTGTCATATTGTTAAATAAATAACCCATATGATTCATTCGTCATTCGGCGTTTTTAATTACAATTCTAAGTTTTATAGTAGTCAAATAAACATTGACATTTCATAGTTTTATTATAACAGCGCTGTCTTTTGTTAGTAAAAACGTGAAAGATTTGTCCGCGGGACTATTATATATAGTTAGATATAGTAATAGTTAGGTAGGTATGTAGTATATAATTATGCATATATATCATTTAAAAGTCATTGTACTAAATATATATGTGTTCTTATACATCTTATACATTCGATACATTTTAGGACTATTTGGACGCCACTAAAGACGATAAAACACAGCAATTTCCACCTTCAAACGTAATCATTAATTTATACAACCCTTCATGAGAAAACAAACCTCAAAACGGTTATCACGAGCGTGCCACTCGTATAATTACTATTGCAAATTATATATCTTAATTTTTGTGAAATATATATCAAATAGAATAAAAAAAACAATTGAAATGTACTTTTGTTTAAAGAAATGTTGGGTATAAACGATAAGGTATTAAAAATATGACGTGATTTTTATTATCTATAGTAAAGTGGACCAGAACCGATTGCTTATCGTTTCTAAAATAATAAATACAAATGTGAGTTTATTTATGTCAGACAGAGCGTGACCCGACAGATCACGTCGCCGTGGTCTGCCGGTGAATTTCGCTTCCGCACACTCGTCGCTACACACATCAGTAGCGGATACAGCCTACGTTTAATCTTTTGAAAGGGAGCTCTCGAGCACAATGCTAACGCGATACCGAAAATTTTCACTTACAAACTTAAAACACACAACACATATTACCCTCGCATACGTGCATACATACACGTAAATACACATATGATGGAAGGATTTTATTCCCTTATTTTTCGAACTAGTTTAGTTTAGCCGAGTTCCACGTATACATACGTATCCGTAGCTTAGTTAGTTTAGTTTAGTAAGATTTGCGTTGTTGCATTCAAGGTTAACAACTCCAGCCGTGGTTCGACCACTTTGGCACACATGAGCTTGTTACCCTAACGTAGTTCGAAAAAAAAAACCTTTATTTAGAAAAGGTTCTTACTTAGACATAGCCGATACTGTTACATGAACTTTCTAGAAGACTTATCCGGTAGTCAATTGCGTAATAAATTATCCACTTTAATAAAGGTTATTTTTATTATGTATATATAATAACACTTTAATCACATCCTGATGAAATAACTTCCAATACAGATTTAACTACTTATTGAATTATATAATATTTTTTTAAAGTGAATAGCAAATTGCTGTGGTCAAGTGATACGTTCGCCATGTTATTTTAAGCCCAACTTAGGGGTGTTCGATATATATCGATATTCGGCTTCGATATATCGAATGTATCAATATGCGTATAAATATCGATATATTTTATTAGATATATCGAATATGAGTTGTTTACGAATTAAGAAAATATATTCTGTTGTTCTAGCTTTTTTTCATTTCTCTAAATATATCCATAAGTGTAGTATGTATAGATAGGGCCTTTCCATTTTCTTCCTTTTAGTTACCTTTTAGTATCGAGTAATGAAATATGAACTCTTTTCGATATATCGGCAATGTTGATATAGTTATTTTTTTGTTCGATATATGGTGTCAATAAAAATATCGATATTTTTTTCGGATGAACATCCCTAACCGAATGAACACTGGGGTATTGGTAACAACAATAGCAACGAAATAATGCCACGGGACATGGATTTTTACTTGCCACAAAAACTCCATGGAAAATTCTAATACGACCGCCACCATCTTGTTAGTTCATTGATATGATCACAAGAAACTTACAATATCTACGCGACAATGGTAGTAATAATCTATTAGAAGATTGGTTGCCAAAAATGAAATAATAAATAGAAAATAGTAACATAGGTTCTGTATTATGTACTTCTACATGATTGGTTAAATTATTTCGTGCTGTTATACCATGAGCATGTTAGGGTTAGTGCTTCTCCAGCCGTACTCAAAATATGCTTAATAAACCAAGCTACATCAAGCCCATTTAGTCAGTCAATCTCCAAGTCAGTCGGTACGATCTTGGTAAGAGCGGTTGTCCTTATAACCTATTTAAATTGTATATTAACAGTGTATTAATAAAAGTTATTTTAAAAAAAAAAGTGTGTGTGTACTTATGTACACGCGTTAGAAGTTATACTTCTTTGGCGTAACAAGATAACAATCTGTTCAAAAATTTTATCTTTCGCCTTAATCTACGTTTGTAGAAAAAAACGACACTCACAATAGAAAAAAAGGTATTTAATACATTGAAAGTTTTAATACAAAGAAATACGAACAACAAATACAAAGAAACAAAATGTTGACTATAGCTAACTTCAGGGTGTCAGGTTTTCAGACAGCTTCATACTGTTAATTTTGTGTCACAGATGCGCGCGCATCTTAAAATTTCACTCTCATCATTTTTTCATAACGCGCCTAAAGAAGTATAACTTCAAAAACCCTTTTTGAATTCACGGTTTAACTGTGCGTATAGAAAAATCTTACTGTACAATTATATTTATGTTATAAAACTAGCTTAGTAATAATTAACTAGCTGATTATATTACAGCAACTCCGATATATGGGCCGCCACCAACCGCACATCTCGAGTACGGACCTCCGAGTGCTTACGGGGCCCCGACTGCGCCAGCGCATTACGCGCACACAGCTCCGGCATTACCAACGGGTTATGCGGCACACAAATACCCATCGCATTTAGACGGTAAGCCTACATTAAATCAGTCATATATTATGCCTTTTTAAATATGGTAGTAGATATCGTCAGCACATTTATAAAAGAATTAACTTATGTGGTGTAACAAAAAATGTTCTTCTTTATTATTATTAAAACGATCCAACTACAATAAATATCAATAAAATACACGTTTCATACATCTATAAACCTGTGCAGGAGAATGATACCGTAACCCTTCCGCTGATTTTTTAAGACCCATATCTCAAAATGGCGGATCATGATTTTTAATATATAGCCATTTTTTTTAATTATAATTTTATATTACATACATAATTTGTTATTGTTCAAGTTTTTTTTTAATTTCGTAATAAATACGGTATTTTTTTTAACTTATGATGCGTTTTAAAATGTTTAATTTGGTTTCCGTATGGACAGTCCAAGTCCAAGTACCTTATTCTAAAATCTTGCAAAATTTTATAGATTATCCCCAGTAAATAAAATCATAGAAATTGGTCGTGTAGTTTCTAAAATGTCCTATTACACAAAAAAGAGTCGTTTCTACAAATGTCATAAAAATATAAAAGTATCTAAAAAGAATAAATATCAGAAAATATGTTCTACTATGTATACTTCTATACATATATCTACCTCGGTTTAATCAGTTCTTAGAATTCCTCACATAACATTCAACAGATAAAAAATAAACCGACAACCAATATGAAGAGGCTTCGCTGGATATTTTATCACTACAATGTTGAAAGAGACGATGGATTAAAAACAAGCATAACAAGGTATCAGGTATGATGATGCCTCAATATTAACGCGATCATATATTTACTTTGAATCCTATAAAGGAGCTAAATTTTCAGTGAAAAATAAAATAAAAATGTAATCCAAGCTCTGATAAAACACTACAAATAGTTTGAAAAACGTTCAGTCGTCGAGAAAAGCCAGTAACAAACTCGATCGGGTTTATATATTTCCACTAAAACATGTAATATAAACCAATTACTTAATTTTTAGCACTTGTATAATCAACTAATTATTACCTCTAAGTAGAACATTTATAGTACCCTTCTTTTGATTTGGCATGTCGGAGCGAAGAGCGAGATAGTCAGTTCATGTTTCGTATAGCACTATCTTTGTCTATCGCAGTCTTGCGCTGTGCGATAGAGAGAACGTTTACGAAAACGAAGCAAGGCGAGTTTAGTCGAATGTCTCATTCTTTTCTTCGAAGTGCCAAATCAAATGCCGGGTAATTTATCAGTTTATATCAGTATAGTATCTTGAAGAGTAATCGTGGCGAAACGCTCACGCTTAAACTTTTGACCTACTATTGCTGATTGAAATATGATAATAAAGTTATTACATAACATAAACAAAAAACTGAACGGATACGCGATTACGGTGAGTGTTGCCAGTCATTGCATAATAGACTCTTCGTGTTCCTAACAAAAACTATTTATAAGATATCTAACAAAACCGGTAGCAGTGATTGTGCGAGCATTGTGTTTATTTTTTAAACGTTTATTGCTAGCCGGGAACACGACGAAATAAACACGCTAAGTCTTTAAAGAGTTCTATCGGTTTTAATCACTGTTAATGTATTATTCAATGAAATAATAATATTATAATGTTTTTCGACCCTTTTATTCTACTAATTAGTTTGAAAACAAATGACGGATTACCGTGGATTTTAGTGGCCAATTATAAAATTGTTAATTTTAAGAATTCAGTAAAAACATATCTCTATAGATAAACTTTAAAAATATTGTCACAACAAATCCGTTATATGGATTCGACCAACTCCGGCATTCCACGGATGCAATGTACTAGCGTGACGACATAAGAGTCTCAGCGATTTAGACAATATTTTTCGGCGTTATCAGATTTACATTCATTAAAGTCAAAACAACACAAACTACTTTCTATTCCTAGCGCGTAATTTTAAATCTGTAATAACATCTAAAATATTCATCTTTCAAATAATATGTTTTAATGGCAATTATAGTCTAAAACGCAATTAAAATATATATTCGGATAAAGAAAAAAAATATCCTATGAATGAAGGTAACAAGGGTTAATATTATTTTCGTCAAAATAGCTTCGCAATCGATCCAGTATTCTCATGTGTAAAATATAAAAAATTGGTTGTTTGTAAAGTCAGTTTAGGGACAATAATTTTACGTGATAACGACTCGGACGTGTCGGCCTATGGAGAGGAAGAGAGACAGATGCATCACAAGCCGAACGCATAGGCCGATCGCGCCTCTCTATCGCTTGTTCCGTACTCTCGCTTGCACGCTCGGCTCAGGCGGAACGTGACAATAAGTCATGCTTTTTCCTGCATGCAGCCGGCGTTCACCTATTTATAAGACATGATCACGTCAAAATGTATACTGAGAGTTATCCTTGGAAGTTAGACATATGTGTGGTATATTATTTTCATATATCTCATAAAATTGTGCCAGAAAAGTTGAGGACTAATAGGTTAGTATGGTACGGGCATATTATGAGAAGAAATTAAAGTCATGTAAATAGAAAAGTTTTGGGTATGAAGGTGGACAGATATAGGAGTGAAGGAAGACCGAAAAAGGTATGGATGGAGAGTGTGCAAAATGATAAGTGTATAAAAGGTGTGGATACTGAGATGGTATCTGACAGTGGAGAGTGGAAAAGGAAAACATGTTGTGCCGACCGTACTTAGGTGGGATAAGGGTAAGTAAGTTAGTTATCACTGTGTCAAGTTTCGTCAGAATCCGTCCAGTAGTTCTTGCTTAAATGTCTTCTCTTTTGTGTTTTTTTTTATAAGTAAGATATACATAAGTATATACGAATGTGATATATATGTAAAACATGTCTTAGATGTTATATCGGTATATAAACTACTACCATACCATACCAAACGACAGACATATAGACAAAAATTTTGAAAACTATCAAAATGTGTTCTTTCTTTGTTTCTAAGCCCCGCCAAGTATTTTTTCTTTAAAATATTTAATGTACAGATTTTGTACCGTTAGCATTTTATTATATGCATAGATGAAAATTCTTATCAGTATACGTTGATTAGTTTACAATAATAATAATACATACAATGAGACGTCAATAGCGGCTTTGCTTCACACCATTTGTTCGCTATAAAACTAGGTAAAATAATATTTTGTCAACATTCTCAATGATTATTAAGCCAACGTATTAATTTTCTTTCAATGTTTCCAAACGATGACAAACTCTTAACTGACTACACTATACTGGTAATTATATTAATAATTTATGGAAGTTTTGATCTCATAACATACCATGACTTATTGGCTCTCACAGAAAATATCCTAGTTGTGTTTTCTATAAATATATAAATGAATAGAATTACTATGATTTAACTCGGTGAGTAATTATATTTCATTGTATAATAATATAACTAAAGACGAATTAAACAATTTATAATTATAATTAAACTCATGAATCATTGTTGTATAATTAGTCTTAGGTGTATATTTCTAATGCTGCGGCTACATTACAGGGTGAATAGTTTTTCGAGTTATCGTATAAATTCGTTATCGATCTTCGGCCCATACTTGACGAATATTGTTACTGTGTATTCATACAAGGTATGAAATGGACGCAGTCGCGTTGTATTTACTAGCTTGTCTTCGCTCCCATTTATATAGATCTAACCTATCCCTCGTTAACAGTACTTTCTTTGTTATTACAACGTGTATGCAAAATTTCGAAATTTTGAAAGCGTAAAAAACCGACAAACTCACTTCCGTATTTATAGTATTAATTAAGATTTGGATGACAATGACTAATTGTTTATTTAATTTGTACTATTTCATTAAAATATAATAAAAAAGAAGAGAAATAAAGTCGGTGCTGGACGTTAATAATCTTTGTGATATTGATTGAAACACCGTTGGACTCGTGTTCGTACACGAACATTATACTCGTGTGTTATATACTCGTGTATATAACGTTTATTTTAGTAGTACTGCACAGGTTATTATTTGTTACGTATACACAAAGAATACACGTTATAATATACACATTGATTATAGTAGTTTACACAGTTTAAACCATAATTTTATAGGTCACCACTAGGTTTTATGATTATAGACTCCTAGTGGAAATCGTACGAGTGGTTGTCCTGTCTGCCCTTTTTGTGGTAGATGCTTTTGTTGTGACGTACCTTTTTTGGGGTTTCGAGCGTACAAAAATAATATTTCGGCCAGATACATTACAGATTCATAGAAATAGCGTAATGTGACATAAGAGTCGAAATTATATATGAACACGTTAATTTTGTTTAAATTACAACTCTATTTTTTTGCTTCGTTCGTTTTTTCCTGTGGTAACTCAGCAGATCGTCAATATGAGGGTGCTAGCTATCCAGAAAGACTTACCATGTTTCACCACCTACCACCTTTGTTTTCCTTCAGCAAAAACTCCAGATCATTCCGGGATTCGAACCTAGTTTGATAGACACGATAACACAGCCATAATCGCTTCAATATTGACGAAATATTGCCAGATGTAAATTAACATAACTTATTACGTTAGTTCCCTTTAAAATGAAAATCACTTTATGTTCTGACTACATATCGCGAAAATGCAAATCTTTGATGAAACGCGGTGATGTGGTCGTAGCATTAGACAACGATATATTTTAAAAGACGTGTTTACATTATTTTTCATCTAATTATTCTCCTTTCACTTGTCCATTCACAAAACATGAAAGAAAATATACAGCACAAATGCTGTTCTAACTATTTATGTAATTTTTAGTGATATAAATTTTGAATAATATACGATTTAATTATCTCTTTTATAATGCAGAATATTTGGAAAGTTAATGTGTACAAAGTGGAACATATCTGAGTGTTATGCAACACGGTCAAACATCTGAACGTAGAATCTCCGGAACGGCTCTGAAGTCTATGATGCAACGCGTAACACTTCCTAACTATAATAGTGCTGTCATAATTTATCGATACATATTTTAAAAGATAAAAGAAAACGGAATATATAAGAAACATTTAAAGGTGATATAGTGATTCAAATATATATGTCTTAGTACACCCATATCTATCAAATAAAAATCAATTACCGAATGTATGTACATGCATCACTTCCAAACGGTTATACCTATTTGTCTAATTGTTTTTCGTTGAATGTGTAATTGTTAGGACAAGATTTTTCTGACAGGAAATGTTTGAAAAAACCCTACGGAAAATTTGGGTTCTAAAATCTCCATATAAATCGTGATATAGAATATAATAGAGAGATTTTCAAAAATATTATATCTGAAGGGTTGACGTTTACTTGATAGTTGCCGTTATGTTTCATTATATAGTCGTTCTCTAAAAGGAACATTTCGTATCATTTTTCTCGTTAGTACATCCATGCCATTTCGGGGCGGCCAGCTAGTATTTATATAAATATAGGTGTATATATATATCAGAGATCAATTAGGTCCATTAACATTTTTGAATCTACGTATTCATCTATATTTTACAATACATGTATATTGTAGAATATGACCTTGTTTAAGCTCAACAATGCATGAGAATTTGATTATATTTTTATATTTCTGTAAAGTTACCACATACTAGTAAATCATGGGAAGAAATCGTTACGAACCGAGTTACGATAATTTATGTACATTCAATAAAACGTATTTATTTATAATTAATTATAGGTAATTTGTTACTACGGTAATAAATACAAGACTAAATTAACTATATAAATCTTAACTTACGCGATATCATTTTCTGTACTCTAGTACTGTAGTAATATAGCTCTCTTTTATGCAATATTACAAGTTAATAATACGATATATAGTGTCGATGTTATCTTTATTATATTTATTTCATCGACATGTGTTGTGCATTATGGTACTACACTATCACAAGTAAGGCCATACTTACCAGTAAACAGACAAATTTTGTCTTAACACCGTCAACTTAATTCACGAATGAGTATTGAAACAACAGTAGAACAAAATAAACTTTACTAAGTAGAAAAAAATTGTCAAATCTATACTAATATTATAAACCTGAAGAGTTTGTTTGCTTGAAAGCGCTAATATCAGAATCTACTGACGCGATTTGAAAAATTCTTTCAGTGTTAGATAGCTCATTTATCGTGGAAGGCTATAGGCTATATCATCGGTAAAACTAACAAGAGCGGAGCACCAATGATGAATATTTCATGATTGGGGTTAACTTATGTATTATTTAAAAATATTTTCACCTTCTACGTAAACGAATTCGCGAGTTAAAGTTAGCGTTAGCCTAAAACAACTATTTCATGCGGACGAAATCGCGGGCAGAAACTAGTATACGAGTATACATAGATTGATTCTTGTAAAATGTAAATTACCTGTAATTCTAAAGCGGAATATGTTAAAATCTACACAAAGACGTACTTACAAACGATTCTATCTCACGACAAATGAAGTTCTCTTATGAAACGTAACTTAAACTGAATACTAAGCTGTACAAAATGTTGTAATGGTTACCTCAAAATATTTATTTGCAATAGGTTTTTAAAGTGGTCATAAACCTTACGGAAATTCTGAGTCAGCACATAATGAGTATCTATTTAAGTAATGCATGGTTATGGGACGGGCATTAAAAAGCTTTGCTCTCAGAACCTGATATTTACGAGTACTAAATGCATTTAATGTCTAATCTAAAGCAACTTTACTAGTTTTATATATGCGCGTAATGAAGACATTAAAAGACAGAATACTTAACAATGTTTTATTAAGAATCTAAACCACAACTCATTACGTCAATTTAGTAGGCATTAGAAATCATATATTGGCATATTTCTAAATATTAATTTGGTTTCTTCACGTTCTGATTAACTACGCCGGTGTAATATTTCAACGAGATCAATTGAAATATCGTCAATATAATGATATCTAAACTCAGATAGATATCTTTGGTACTTGTGTCCTACAGTCTAACAGAGAGATTAATTACCTAAAATATGATTTATCTATTTTACTGCTATATGATTTAAAACAGATCATCTAAAATCATACCAAAAGAGAGTATACCTAACCAGTAACTCGATTCGATAAGCGTAACATTCAGTTACATTATAATTTGGCGAATAGAAGGAAGTTTGCAATCTACTTAATTTTACTTTTTGTTTGATTTAACTTCTATTGCGTAAAGGCACTTTAAAATGGATACTATGGACGGATATAAGGAATAACAAAAAGGTATGGATGGATTGTGTGGAAAATGATATGCGTATAAAAGGTGTCAATACTGAGATGACATCTGATATATTCCTTGAGCTGGTTGCCCCTTCCTTGAGCTGGTTGCCCAAACAAAAATCGGCTGAGTGCCTTAAGCGCTCGCCTTAGTAGTCCGGTGAAGCTGTTAAGACCTTGCTAGGTCAATAGCGTAGTCAGTTCGAAAAAAAAAAAAAAATGACATCTGATAGAGGAGAGTGGAAGAGGAAAACATGTTGTGCCGACCGTACTTAGGTGGGATAAGAGTAAGATGATAATGATGATACGATGACTAGAAAGCGACTGTTGAACTTCCTTAATTATACTATACAACATCTAAATTAATTAAAACCAATACAATGCGAATTATACTTAGTAACGTGAATGTTGAAGGCGTAAAGATCCAATCGATTGAATCATCACGGATGTGCGAACATTAAGTAATATAATTGAAAGTTATATGCGTATTGGTGTTATTTTTTTAATCACTAATCATACACATTGCAAATGTAAAAGTTTTAACACCAGTCACTTATTGAACATGCCCATCTTATGTTGAAGTTATAAGAATTATGTAATTCGTTAAATTATAACTAATACGTCTTCGTTGAAATGCTGAGTAACCACACTTCAATCAATCATATAAAGACTCCATCATTTCATTACTAATTATTACATAAAATTATCCTCTACATCGTGTTATAATAATTGTATGGGAATTACATTATAATATTGCGTATAAACATGTGAACGCACTTTTTCCGCCATCAACCACAATTTTATTCGAAATCATCTTATAAAATCTCGCTCGTAAATTACTAACTATGTCGTTATAATTGCAGCATGTGAACTATTGTTCAATGTGTTTTTGTCATCAGTATGACTTTCTTTTACAGAATTGATAGTGATGTCGTCGGTAAACGTAGACGACTTTGAACCTAATCCGGTACCGTGGCCTTCTGAAGAATTAGTTTCGCGTTATTACGATCTAATTGATGAGATTTGGTAAGAATTTTAGCATCATTGATGAGCTTCTCTATTCTTTTTCTACTTCATGCATCTCATGCGGACATCTCACATTTTGTTTTTGTCTTGATTGCTCTGGAATATTCTTGTTGTTCAATTTTAAGTTCTTATATCGCATCTTTAAATATTGCCTGTGACAGGTTTCTTCATTTTCTTTGATTTGCTTTTTTACAAAGCTTAAGCGGTAGGTATATTATTGAAATCTTTGACAACAGTCTTTTATCATACGTGCTACTTCCCTCTTGTCTTTGTAAATGTTAATTTGCATGTTCCACTTGAAATTCGACCTCTGAAGCATGCCAAAACACGGCGTTCATCGTTTAATTTACATAACTTTCCATTTCAAACGGAAATGTACGTTTCGCTATGTATTTGACCGTTATGAAATACCTCAAAACAGAGTGACATACTAATGGTTGTTTGTAGTCGAGTAATCCCTGTGATTTTGTTTTAGAACGGATGTTGTATTTCGTAATAGTAAAGTTGAAACATTAAGTATTGGATCACGGTAGCACCCGACTTGGACAATTCTGAGAATTTCCGTAGATAGATTTTGTTGATACCGAAATGTTTTATGCATGAATATTTTATTGTATAAAATTTTCAAATTTATGTTCATTTCTCAACAACTAATAAAGTTGAATCCGTGGTACTAGCGATCAATTTCTTTTATAAATGTATCGTAAACATTATACGTTCTCATGATATCGGTCCCCATATACTGTTTCGTAGTTATATCATTTACAGTTTGTCCTTTTAGGCATATCATAAGATTTTGTATTATATGTTGCTTCGTGGTTTCAGATTTGGATCTTGTTTTGTATATTTTTGTACTGATAGCGATTTTGAATCTCATATTCTTGAATATTTTAAACTTCATGTTTTACGTCCTTTCATAGATCAAGCTTTATATGTGTTTCTGCTTCTTGTATCGCATTCAATCGTATGTAAAAAGATCTTCTGTGATAATTTCTATATGAATACTAACAATTGTGTTTCTATAGTTTGACAGGTGCAAAATTTTGTTCTTTGGCTTTTTCAGATTTTATGTATATTTGCAGATTATATGTACATAGTATACATCTTATACAGAAGCTTAACACTATATGAATATGAAAATTGCAATCATATTCTTTACATATTTTTTATAAGGGGCGTGAAACTGTAGTTGACAAACTTTCTCATAATATTCGTGTATAAAATACAAGCAAGTGTTAAATATTAAAGTAGTGTAAACCGACAACTTAACAACGAATTAAAAAATCCAAATCCTTCTGTATCCTTAACACAGTTGAGACCAGATATTTACAAGTCGATAAGTAATCCTTAAAATGGTATTAAAAAAGAAAGTATACGATATACGAGATAACGTTGTTTTTGATAGCGAGAAATCGTATGAAAAATGGTGTAATTTGACACAAGAGTCACTGAATCTTAGTGTAGTTGTTTAACTAATAACTGTAGATGACCTTCATTTATATGTGACAATCAGGAAAACAATTAGCAAAATCGATGCCGAGGTCAAAGTAATTACAAAACACGATACTTCTAAAGAAGATAGGAGACCATGAGAAGATTATTACTTTGATCAAGGAAGCGGCTTGAAATTTCATAGTCTATGGATCTATATGACGTAAGGCGTCTCAAGGAAGGCAGAAACCCAACAATTTCTGTTAGTTCAGATACCATTTGATGTCTGTTCAGTGAAAGTGCATTATGTCATGCCAGTCAGACAGGTTTATGGGAGGCAGGTGAACACGTGAAATGTGAGACCCGTGTGATATTTATAAATGAAATCAAATAATTTGTGTGGCATTTAAGTTTAATTATTTCTAAAGGTACCGGACTTACTCTTACTTCAATATTTGTTGACAATTCCATGACCGTGTATTAATAATGCAATATTATTACTGTGCTAAAACTTCGGTAAAATTAATCTTAGTACTATTTAATGATAGTTAATTATGTTATCATTTATGAAGTTATCGACGCAGACGAAGTAGCTAGTAATGAATATTTTACTGTCATTCTTCTAATCATGAATAATTAAATGAATAAGTATATTTTGTTAAAAACAAAATGTTGCTTGCTAGTGTTTTACCAGAATTACATCTAACGTTCAGTTATACAGATGAATACGAGCACTAAGGTTAGAGAAAGGCAAGGCGCGTGCTGAATATAATATATACATATCTTAGAGATAAGAATGACAAATAGATAGAGATAATCGAATGGCACTACGCTTGCCATTAGCTACAATGATGTCATGTTATTGTGTTAGAATAAAAAAAAATCGAATAATAATAGCCAAAATACAACTTAACAGACTAGTATAAGATCCAACAATATTAGCAGAATCTATCCCTCAGCAGACACCACTTTTTTAGCCTGCATCAAAGTTACCTAATATCTTTGTATTGCAGTCATTTCGTTTAAGTCAACTGTAAGAATTAATCATCATTACGTCTAAAATATAATATATAATACATACCTGTAATTTACTCACGTAATTGAGTATATTATTTGAAAATCGTGTAATAGGAGTTTCAACATGAAATATGTAAATACTTTGGAATTTTTACAATAAAGACATTCATCCGTTTTCCTCGTACATCATAAAGTTTTGCTACGTTCATTTACGTAAACATTATGTAATTGCGTTCATTTTATAACATTTATCTGTTATCATTAAACTCTGTTATTCATTCTTTTGGCAGCAGCAACGTGACGCAATTCAGCACCTATTCACTTTCAAATGACATACTTCGTTGCATAAAGTCGGGCGATTTACACTCATTTCTACTGCTTAAAAATTATTGAGCGTATGATTAGTCCCAGTGGTATTTTGATCTGTTGTCTCAGCATTTGCTAAGGGGCCGTTCAAGTATTACGTAAGCAGAATTTTTGTAATTTCTAAACGCCCTCTCCCTCTGGTCAGCAAAAGTAAGCAATGCTTAACCCCCCCCCCCCATACTTACGTAAACATTTATCAAAGCCTGTTCCGGTTTAATAGAGATATATACCTGACATAATCACTCGAACATTTCGAACTAATTACCTCTTTAAGAATTTGCCAACGATGTACACTCAAAATTAATAGTAATGAATCCTTGCCTCCACGAGTCGAATATTTTCTTACCAAATACGCCTAAGTAGAAATCTTTGAGAAATTGAAAACTCTACAACTCGAAAATTGACTTTCAGAGCTCCCACCGTCAGAAATGACATATTAGATTCGTTATTTGCCAGCCATAACGTAAAATACAACGTGGATTTCTTCCTCTTAAACGTACTTCTAGAAAGATATTGCTAACAACGCATATATAGAGACATTATGATTGTTTCTTTGCAAAGGCTGGGTAACTGATTAACTGGCAAACAGTTTTCATATTTGCCGATATTTAGTTTTCTTGCAATATTTGACTTCGTCTAGTTGTTGTGTGATATATAATTACTGAAAATGCTTGAGAAATCTTGTGGTAATATCATGTTGAATATGAAATTGTTTGTTACTAAGAGTTTTAAAACATAGGCGCGTTGATGACTAATCCTCTGTTCGCTCAGGGAAAGAGATTATTGGCCAGCAGGTAATATTCAAATATGTACCTTTTATTACGCTGCCACATTTACCGTTAATTGTATCCGAGATAAACTTAAAATGCGTCATATATTCGGTGCTGTAACCTAATTACACTTTAATACTTAATTAAAATGACTAACGTTCGTAATGAACCATTATAATAACATCATATCAGACAGTTACTCATTTTTCTACGGTCAATTTAATAAGTACCTAATATTTTATATATCGGTAAAGATAAGAGTACTCGGTAACTATTGTATATACATATAATAAGAATGCAAAATTAAGGTGTCTGTACTTTTAAGATTTTTATTAAAAAAAATGTTGCAAGTGTCTAGGGTTAAGTAATAAGATACATTCCAGTCATTTTCAGAAATGTCTGTCTGTTTGTTTGAACACGCATCACTGCTAAATTACTCTGTTCACGATAAAATATCATAAATCATATACTCGAGTATCATTTAGTCTTTGTTTCATTAAAATCAGTTCACTCTATCAAAAGTTATTGTAATTTTAATGAGAATACGAGAGAGACACTTAAGTACGAGAGAAAAGTAGATAAGTAAACGGACTTAATACATTCAGATGATTTTATTAGTCACTGTTGTCTCACATAAGGCTCCATGCGGATGAAATCGCGGGCACAGCTAGGAGTTATATAAAATTGAAGTGACTTCTGTTTCTCCTGGATAATGGTGGTCTTTTAAATGGTTGAACATAAATTTACTAGCAGGTATTGCACTCTTCAGAGTTTTTTATAGGTTCTATGTAATTTATGCATTTTTAGACTAGACTTTTTTGAAAAGTAGCAAAAGCTACTTACTTGTTATTGGTTATTCATTTACATCTTTAAAATTGGATTTGCCAGAGGATTCTGCACTAGTAGCAAGTATGATACTATAATAATAATTCTTGAAAATATTAATATCTTCTGACTCCTTAGCTCATAATATAAAGAACTAGCGGGCCCGGCAGACGTTGTCCCAACTTGATAATAAAAACAACATTGATAAATACATAAACCCTCCTCGTAAATCACATTATCTACTCGTGAAAACATCATGAGAAACCGGTTAGTAGTTTTGAGTTTATCGCGAACAGACAGACATACAGACGTGGCTGGGGACTTTGTCTTATAAAATGTATTCAGTGATATTTGATTTTATAAATTTTCTCAAACGATCATTAGTCGTAGTTGTGACGCGACTTTGGGACCCGATTCCAATTAACACACAATTACCCGACTTCTGGAAGTTTTTCAAGCACACGCTACATGAGTCTTACTTGGAAAAGTTGAATATTTGCAATGTAATATTTATATTTTTCTCGTGCCTTTCTGGACGAATAGTAGAGAATACTTTTTAGTGTTCAAAAATTTTCTCAGTCGTTGTCAATAAAGAAATAGATATAAAAAAAACTGTGTACTTACGACCACCCGATAGAAATGAAAACACGTGCTTTATGATAATTGAAGCCGAGTTACACGTGACGTATGACTTTCGTTTACTATTCAATACGCCTGAAGTTTTCACCTCAAAAATGATCGCCTTTTGATAGCTCTATACCGGCACCAAATATAGTGTCGAAATTCTGTAGGTAACGAGATTGATCTAAATATGCAACAAAATAACTTAAAATACAGAAAGAGATAGACAAAGAAGTTAGGTATAATTGTTTTTTACCATATATGTTAATTAATACTGATGACCAAGTCACTCATAATTGACCTACCATAATGATAACGCTTTCGTTGTCAATTATACAATAGAGTGTATTGCATGGAGATGTGGTTTTGGAAATCCGAGGTTTTTCGCATACCGTTATTGTTCGTTTTAGTGTTAGCCGAGTTAATCATAAAGTATACGTCATTATATTTTTGCAATTCGTAGTTCATTCGAAACAATTAAATATTATTATAATTTTTTACTCAAATATTACGAGTATACTCGGTCGGTTTGAACGTGATAATTACTGGAACATGCTTGGTAACACTATTTCTGTCTCCTTTCTTATACTATAGGAGGCAAACGAACAGGCGGATCACCTGATGTTAAGTGATCATCGCCGTCCATAGATACTAGCAACATCAGGGGAGTCGCAAATGCGTTGCCAGCCTGTGTTTGGAGGGAGGAGGTGGGGAGGGGGTTGAGTCTCCGATGCTCTCACTGACCGAACGAAACGCAACAATGCAAGCACTGTTACTTCACGTCGGTGTTTCTGTGGGTCGGGTGGTAATACCGGGGGCGAGCAGACCCATTCGTGCTGAAACCAGTAATAGCTTGAGCGTGGTTCTACCACCTACAAAGAGACCTTCTCCATAAGAAACATGTCATTTTCTGTATCTTTCACACCATGTAGGCAAAATTTAATTATGATTGATTGAGTAGTTAGAATGTCAAATGTTGGTAAGTAAACATATAATGTCGCTATCCCATAATGTTATTATTTAGCAGTTTGGTTGCTTTTTAGTTTACTTCAAACTGAACTAAAATTCAACTTGAATGAAACTGCGGTGAATAAACTATTTTTGTTTGCGCCTAATAAATTATCGTTATCCGTATTTGTGAATCTACCCTCCGCCCACTACATCAATTACATACTTCTTAATCACTTTCGGTCCACGCACAATCAAACTAAAATCAAAATAAAAAAATACTTTATTCCATTTAGGCCCTGAGAAGGCACTTATGAACGTCAAAGCTATCAACGGTTCGCAAAACAACCCAATCATCAAGAAGAACCGGCAAGAAACTCGATCTGATTTATGTCCTGATGTTATATATTTGGAGACAAAGGCCCCTTTCCAACTTTGACCAATCGCCCAATCTTGCCTTTGCTACACCTATTGGCTATTATTCAGGTTCAGGTTTGCTCAGGTTTTGAAGGTAACCTTTCCATTTTTTTCGTCATATATACTTACTTATACAGTACACTAATCGTCGCCCCGTCAATTTTATAACATTAATTGAAGGTATTTAAGATATTTCATTTATGATAGAAATTTGCTTGCTTATAAGAATTTATATTAAAAACTAGCAGGCCTGTCGGACGCTGTCCCACCCTGATAATAAAAAAAAACTTGACAAATTATATACGTAAACCTTCCTCATGAATCACTTTATCTACCGGTGAAAACCGCATGGAAAATCTGTTCAGTAGTTTTTGAGTTTATCGCGAATAGACAGACAGACGTGGCAAAGGATCTTGTTTTATAATAATACACAAGTGTCGTTGATCTTGACAGCGTACGGAATTCCTATGAAACGACATTCTGTCGTAGACTCGCGACTTTCAAACCATACAGGGAAGAGGGAAAAACCGCACTCGGTTCCACATACTACATCACTTTCACAATACACATCTTAAACAGAGTCGTATTTAGAGAATACTTATGATCTCCATTTCCTCATATCTATACTTCTATACTAATATTATAAAGAGATAAAGTTTGTGGTGTTGTGAGTTTGTGACGTTGTAGGGGGTAATCTCAGGAACTACTGGTCCGATTTGAAAAATTCTTTCAGTGTTATATAGCTCATTTATCGAGGAAGGATATAGGCTATATATCATCACGCTAAGACCAATAGGAGCGGAACACCAATTAAGAATGTTACAAAATCGGGGCTTTTTCCTCTTGAGAGCTTCCGCTACGTGTTAGCGTTAGCCCAAAGTAACTATTCCACGCGGACGAAGTCGCGGGTGCAGGTTAGTCTTAAATATACTTGTCGAAACTAAAACCAGTACTGTGAGGTAATTTTTGTCAAATTATAAGACGTTACTGGCCATATTTTAGAATTTTACTCTTTATTTGACATACAGAAACGAGGCAATGTATGGTCGAGTGAGGCCGCACTGAATATAGTCATAAGTTTGGGTTTACGCATTACACAGTCAAGAATGTAACACAAAACAGTAAAAATATTGTTTTAGGCGTCTCGATGTTATACATATGACATGTTACTTATGCCCGGTTTCTGAGATACTCGATTAAACTACCAATAGTTATAGACTCAACAGAGTTATCCCTAAGATAAACTGTCAAATGGTCCGTTGAGTTTTACTGACATTTATCGTATGATTGCGTGTTCGGAAACGCAAGTTGACAAGATATCGAACCGATAACGCTATTGAACAAATAAACTACAATAAAAGTACCTCAGAAACCGGGCATTAGTTACTCTCAAATTTGTGGTCTGCGTATGTATTTAGAGCGGTCAAAAAGTTTGGCGCGGACTGTACGCCGCACTTCAATTACTGATTGCATAAACCCTTAGGAATAACAAGTGTCATATTAAATTTGAAAGACGGCATGGTTGAATAATCACCAAGTAATAAATACTATAAAGTGCCACATATTTGGACGTGCATTAATAAAATTCTTTTCGAGTAAGTCCGTGTTTCGTAACAATTACCGAAGAGTTCATCGGTGAGATACGTGGAAATATTCTATTTATAGACCAGTTTAGAAATTTTAAGATTTATAAGTAACTAGCGGGCCTGGCGGACGTTGTCCCGCTCTAATAATAAAAAAAACCTTGACTAATTATACACCTAAACCTTCCTCATGAATCACTTTATCCAATAGTGAAAATCGCATGAAAATCCGTTCAGTAGTTTTTGAGATTATCGCGAACAGGCAGACAGACAGGCTGGCAGACGTAGCAAAACGCTTTGTTTTATAATATGTAGTGGTTCTCAATTTAAAGTTTAAGCCCTAAATTTAGTGTCCCAAGTCCTATGCCACGGTGTAATCGATTTCTATAGCATATTTTATTAAAAAGATTGGAATATAAATAGTAATAAATGTTAGTGACCGGTTGGCATTTGGTTGACACACGAAGAAACAATGCCCATGCACTGAATCGATATTTTATTAAAAAGATTGGAATATAAACAGTTATACATGTTAGTGACCGGTTGGCATTTGGTTGACACACGAAGAAACAATGCCCATGCACTGAATCGATATTTTATTAAAAAGATTGGAATATAAATAGTAATACATGTTAGTGACCGGTTGGCATTTGGTTGACACACGAAGAAACAATGCCCATGCACTGAATCGATATTTTATTAAAAAGATTGGAATATAAATAGTTATACATGTTAGTGACCGGTTGACATTTGGTTGACACACGAAGAAACAATGCCCATGCACTGAATCGTCATCAAAATCGTCATTTCGTGACGTAATGCACGTTAACTTTGGCCAATTACTTTTATAAAATGGCTAAGCATTGTCATCATGTTACGCGATCAGCATGACTGGATTACAAATTAAAAAAAAAAACGAAATCAGGTCATCAATGTTACGTATGTATTAAATAATATTTAAGACGGTTGAATGATTAAGCGTCTATAACGTCACAAATATCGTGTTTTTTTTTAATAATTCATCTTTAAGATATCTTGACGATATATGAATGTTGAAGTATAACATGTAACGATAATGTTGAGTTTCTGGCGAGATCTCAGTCTGTCATGTAGTGGATTTTATATTTTATTCATGATCTCGTGTTTTTGAACTCTATATTTTGTAATATTGGTGTTGTTTTACGTAATATAATTCCGTTATTGTGAACAAACGAAGTGGATGGGAAATAATATCACGGAGCATGAATTATGAAATACCACACCAACTCCAAGAAACCTTCTAAAAGCTAGCCACCATCTTTTTAGAATATTGAAATAATCACAAGACTCTTTTAATATTATTACATACTCGAAAATGCCAGTAATAATCTAGAAGATTGTTCGCCAAAAATAAAACAAAAGAAAACAACAATAATGTTACTGACATAATGAGAACATGGGAAAACTATGACAGGTCTAAATACGCAAATAGGTATACGAAAGGAGTTTTTGGCGGTACCTTGGAATGTCATGTAGTGGATTCCATAATTTATTCATAATCTCGTGTTATTTGACTCTATATTTTGTAATATTGATGGTGTTTTACGTGATAAAGTTCGGTTATTGTGCGCAAGTGAAGCGGATGGTAAATAATACCACGCATCGTGGATTCTGACTTGTCACAAAAACGCCCTGGAAATTTCTAACAAAACGGCAACCATCTCGTTAGAACAGTGAAATGATCGCAACAAATTTGTTATATCATAACATCAATATAACCTACACGACAATGCCAGTAATAATCTACTTGTAGATTAGTTTCCAAAAACAAAAAAGTTAACAGTGATATTTTTTTTTTTAACTTTATATTTGGCAACCAATCTTTTAGATTATTACTGCCAATGTCAATTAGTTAATAGTATTAAAAGTTCTTCTTCTATTCCATTTTCGGCAACCAGTCTTCTAGTAGACTATTGCTGCATTGTCAAGTGAGTATCGATATTACAAGTTTCTTGATATAATTTCAATGAATGCCATTGTCGAGTAGTTAATAGTATTTCAAGTTCTTCTTCCATTCCATTTCGGCAACCAGTCTTCTAGTAGACCATCACTGCCATTGCCAAGTGAGTATCGATATTACAAGTTTCTTGATATAATTTCAATGAACTAACAAGATGGTGGCCTTCTTGTTAGAACTTTCCATGGAATTTTTGTGGCATCTCAGAATTCATGGTCCGTGGTATTATTTTCCATTCACTTCACTTATGCACAGTAAACAAACTATATTACATAAAACACCACCAATTTTACACAATATAGAGTCAAGTAACACAAGATTATGAATAAAAAATAAAATCCACTACATGACAGACCAAGATCCCGCCAAAAACTCCCAACAGTGATATAATTAACATAGAAGAAAACATTTTTAGCGTTTAACTTCAACCTCATCTAAGGTTAAATAGCGACGTGGTCTAATATGATGGACACGCTAAACCTAGAGATGGCTAGCTCTCAAGCACAGCTGCCGGAATACGCTAAGAGGTGCTTGGCCACAGATATACATCTTGAGCGTGGTACTTAACCAAGCGGACTTAGAAACAAACCTACCATGATGCTTTCATAACGAAACTGCGACTCAATCGCAAGGATCATTTTACGGCCATATTAACGACACTCTTATAGGAAAAATAATCTAATAACCCAGGACTGTGTAAAGTGTAATTTAATTTTACCTTAATTTATAACATCTAAATCTGGATAAAAGTTCAGTCATTTTTGTTGTGATTTATTAACAGTATTAAAAATAATTATGAATTTTAAGAAAAATGTGCTAATGATATCTTCTACTCATATATTTTCTAAATTATTTACAATCTCATTCGTCGACATAATGATATTCTGTAGCTATTATTTACAGTATTATTAGTGTATCCGTAACTAATAATTAAATATATAAATGCGTCAGAAATACCAGACTTATTCATAATATAGGTTATGTGTTTCCCGTATTACACGGGGACCGGTTATCAGGAGTTTATAGGAACATTATTACGTCAGGAGCGATGTCATGTCCGTCAAAGCCAGACAAGTTGTGCAGGAAAACCTGAAATTTGATAAGCAATTGAGAACGATGATTTTATTGTGTTACATAATAATAGTTTTGCTCCTTAATATTTCAATATATTTAATGGTTCATTTTCAACTGTTATTTTTTAACTATATGTCGTCTAATTCTTCCTTCCACGAATATAAAATGCGTTACGTTTAAAAAGCAATTTTAAAATTTGACAATCTCGATGAATTTCTGTTCCTAGTTAATACCTATTGCGCATTCCAAGATGGTATAAGACCACACTTAACAAATAGATTCAGTTTTATACTTCTCCTAGGCGAGATATAATTATATTTTATATCATAATATCTAATACATAAATTACAATCAAAAGAACTGTTAAAACTGTAGACGTAGTAGGAATACTTAATTAGATTATTGACTCTGATGAAAGTTCACATTTAAAATTATAGCGAGACGCGTCTTAAGAATTACGTATCAATATGACTGACTTTTTGAGACAGGACGAGGTAAACTGAACGGTCTCCATGCTGGTTTTGTGTTACTGACGCCGCTGGGAGACACGGCGCCGAGCGAAACCCTCCAGACCGCACATACTGGTCACACAGCCCTAGACCCGCCACCGTCTTTAATCCACACAGTATACAGCGCCATCAAAAACGTATTTTCAACCGTTGCCGGTTACACACAAGATCCTTCAACGTTCCAGCCGCCACCACCTCCTCAACCGATTCCAGAATTCAAGCCAATGGGCTGGGGTGCTGTCGACTCATACGGTGAACCAGCAGTAGCTGACACCTACCAAGATTACGATCCCAGAACCCCTCAATCTCAATTAGAATACGCCGCGTCCAAATACTCATTCGTCACCGAACCTAAAGGTCTCACTCCCGAAAAGATCCAAAAAATCAACAACAATCTCAGTAAAGTTCAATCTTACTTGAACAATAACCAGAGATCCTCAGAGCTTTTGCCAAAATTTACTGGTTTTAATAACTATAAAGAGTTACTAAAGAAAGGTCCGATTCCATTCCTTCCCACTCCTGTGGTTTTTGATAATGAGATCGGGGTTCTGCCTGCCGATTTTCTTCCCGAGGCTGATTCCACTACCACTACTACCACGACGACCACTACCTCGACAACAACGACGACAGAAAAACCTGTAGCACCGACTGAAGCGAACAGAAGAAAAGACGTGAAATACATACTTCGAGGCAACAAGATCGTACAAGTTTGATACGACTGACTATTGACTGACATGAGGTATGTGATGATGACTTGATGAGGACTGACTGATGAATACATGTTTAAACTTAATATTATAGCAATATGGATAGACTTCATAATTCGACAATGAAGAACTCACTTTATGACGTATTGTTGTGGTCTACTCGTTCTAAACATTTATTGACATACAGCCTAATGCCAATTTTGTGTATATTTTACAATTCGTGTTTTATTTTGGATGGCAATGAAAGTAGGTTTTTCAGCATTCACAAGACGTATATTATACACAAGGAAGATGAGTTCCATTTCCAAAACTTCTTCCAATAACCTATACAATAAGAAAAATGTACTCTAGAGTCTAGGAGATGCACCAAAACATCCTTGACCATAGTAAGGTACCAACCTAGTATAGGATTGACAAAAGCGTACCAATAGCTCAAACATTTCACATTTCCTACTCAATTTTGAAGAGTTACCCTTTGTTATTGTATTTCTTAAATATATAAATAGAATTTTCCAATACACATTATGAAAGCCAAAGTTGAGATAATAAGTATTTTAAAAAATACAATGGAATTGAGAGTCTCTTCCTCTCTGAATTCACTTAAAAATAGACTGTCTCAGAGTGCATTTTAGTTTATGTAATGTTTCTAATCCTGATGATTTTCTTCATTTTTTTTATTTCCTGGTGTCTAGATTTTAGTTATGTTTTTTATAGGTTTTTCCAGGGGACTACGTTATAGAAGTTTTCAAAGGGGGAAGTAAATAGGTTATTGAAGTGTCTGCTATGGATAGGTAGGGTATAGTCTCAGACATCGGCAGTCCATAGACTGCGGTGACTGATTACCATCAGGCGGCTCGCATGCTTGTTTTCTACCACCGTGGTATAAAAAAATACCAAGTAACGTTCGTATTGAATCGTATCTAGTGTTATCATGAACATTTTATAGGAAGTGTTCTGTTTAGTTTTTTGTTGTAGTTTACTAATGCCATAGAATTAATTCCAAAATCATTTCCAAAAGTCATGCCAATTAGAATCTCATATAATTTCTATTTAATTTATCAGAATATATTAACAATAGCTATTTTAATGCATTTAAAAACTAAGTAGTTCAACATTTAGGCATCATAGACCATCATGTAAAGACATTGGGCTGTAGTCAAACGGGGTAAATTATAAAGATTAAAAAAACTAGTTATCAAGGATACAATATATCACTGCATATTATAAAACAATGTCTTCTGCCACGTCTGTCTGTCTGTCCGTCTATTTGCGATAAACTCAAAAACTATTCAACAGATTTTCATACGGTTTTCACCAGTAGGTAAATGATTCATAAGGAAAGTTTAGGTATATAATTTGTCAATGTCTTTTTATATTATCAGAGCGTAATAACGTCCGCCGGACCCGCTAGTTAATTATAGGAATTTAAAATTCGAATGAATACTCATATTTATGGATTTAAATAAAGGCAAATTTATTAGTATTTCGGAAATAAGTTTTGAAATTCGGGTAATTGTAAAATTTCATTTGAATTTATTTGTGTACTAGCTGCCTATGCTTTGTGCATTTGGTGGCTTTTTATTAGTGAAAAGAATTAGATCTTTTCTCTACAGTACTACTATCTAATGAAATACAAAAGACAACTGATGGTTAACTTCAGTCACTATTTTTGAAGATATTTCTACTATCATCTGTCCTACTCACTCGCTCACTTTATTCTATGGCCATATTTTATCTTACATTTTTCATTGTTTCGTACGACATTTCATACATCTTCTTTCATACAAATATTGTCTTCACATTTACAAAAACGACGAAAAAAGAATTACCTATACGTGCAGCCGTACAATAGTGACATAGTTTGTTACACACATACAGACAGCAATTGATTTTTAATTATAATTAATTTTATTTGAAATTACAGAAGTTCCTGTGCAATCAGTGGTGCTTGGCGGTGAAGAATTGCAACATTACTATCACGTTTAGAAATATGGATTTTTAGGACTCGTTTTGAAGTTTACTTGATTTTGGTCACGAAAATATTTACAAATGCATTGATTTGTGGTAATATGTTTTACTTTATTGTAAAATATATCTCTACCACCGTTATTATTTATATAGAAGATATATATTTTTTTTATAAATAAACTTCACCAATATATCACAAGTATTTACTGAATATTCATTTGTAAATTATTATAAAAAAAATCGTTCTTTATACACTGTTATTTTTAACTAAACAAAATTATAATATAAATTACCATAATTCCATTGGAGTATAAAGAAAATAAAAATATAAGAAAAATATTTTATACATTTTTGTAACTTCGTGTATAACTTCCATTGACATATAAAACCCAAGAAAGACAGTCTCGAATAAAAGTAACGCTCAAAACCGGCCGCAAAAACTCTCCGCTATATATACATGGTTATGTGATTAACTTATGATTTTGCAAATTCAATCTTACGTGAATGATTTAAATTTATTTTTTCATGGACGCAAGCGACGCGAGTCTTTGAAATGAGTGCATAATCCAAAATTATGCACTCAGTTTTGTGTGCCGGCTGTGAGACGTTAAGTGTGCATGTTGGGTGTTTATATGTGATCACTTCCTCTCGTTTCATAAAATCCATATTCCAACAATAAATGTGTAGTTATAGCGTTGCAATTAAATATTAATGATAAAAAACCGCCGAGTCCTGGAACATTATTTGTATATATTGTGTTCATATAAAGTTGCTGATATTGTTTTGTATTGTTACCACGCGATGGCGCAACTGTCGAAAGTAATTATTTATTTTGATTATTATATTTATTTATGCAATAAGTAACATTTCATAAACAATAAATAAATTATTCATTTCTGTTTTGGGTAAAAATAACCTTAACTTGATACTTCATTTTTATTCTATATTTTTCAGTATTATTGAATCTTCATGTAAAAAATTCGTCACGTACAAAACATAAAAACCATTGGTGTAAAAATTATGTAAGTATTAATCATTAAGGGATCTGTAAAAATATATGAAAAATCATGTAAATATATCCAAATTAGTGATATTTAAAATTTGTCATCGTAAAATGATGTGTTAATAAATATTAATTTTACTGTAAATAAATTATTAAGGCGTGTGATTTTTGTTTTTTATTTTATTAAACTTTCGCGAGAATTCTCTTTTACACACATATAATCTCATATATTGTTAGAAATATCGCAATATATAACTAAAAAACTTTACTATTATAAGCTTTCTTTTATACATCGAACATTATGTACAGTACCTGGCTTTTGATTTGACTTTTCGATTGTCGGCTAACTTTCGTTTCATATAGCGTTATCTTTGTCTATCTCAGGCATCGCGCTGTACGATTTTAGCTGGATGTCTCACTCTACTTCCCGACGTGACGACACAACGTTCAGAATAAATTGTGGGTACTTTATTAACCATTTTGCTGTTAAAAACTGAAGATGATAAAAGATATAGATAAAAATACAATAATTCTTATAATTGGTTGTACAGCCTCAATTGTATATACTACCTTTTTCATTTTAAACGTTTTTTTTTGCAATCAATCTACTAGATTATTACTGCTACTGTCGAGTACTGTTACAAGTATTTTGTGATAATTTCAATGTTGTAACAAGTTACAATGTTGCCCGTGTTAAAACTTTCCAAGGAGTTTTTGTGGCATTTCAGAATTTATCCTCCATGGTATTATTTCGCCCCACTTCACTTGTGCACGTTAACCAAACTATATTACGTAAAACACCAGTAAAATTACAAAAAATAGAGTCAAATAACACAACACAATATAAAATCCACTATATGACAGACTAAGATCCCACCAAAAGCCTCATTTGAAACTTTATATTGTAATGGAAGTATTATTTGATTTGGGCTAAGAAAGGAAACAATGATTTCAAAATTCGTCTAGCAGCGGACAAGAGGTTTTGGTTTATAGTACAAGATACAAAAATTGAAAGGAAAGTAAAACAGAATTATAAGTAACTAGACTTCTCCGATGGCTTCCCTCGCGTTAATATAGATCGAACATATCCCTTGAGAAACAGTATTATTTTGTTGGATAAAAAATACCTGTCCTTTACACCCCTGACAAAGTTTATGCAAAATTTCATAATGTTCGGTTGGCCAGTGAAGGCGTGAAAGGGAAAAACAACTCACATTCTTATTTATAATATTAATCAGGATAGAAAATAAAAGACACTGAAATAAATAATTTTTAATTGCTATTTGAAATGTATTAGGTGTCATTTTATTTCCACTTTTATTTATTAGTACAAACGGGTGCCTTACAAAATAACATTAGCAAAGTATATCAAATAAAAATAATATTAATGTAGCTATTTGGAATTTATTAGGCTTCAATTTATTTACATTTTATTTATTAGTACAAAATGGTGCCTTATAATATAATAATGTCAAAGCATATCATATAAAAGTAATAATAATGTATTTGGAATGTATTAGACATCAGTTTATTTCCACTCTTCATTACTAATACAAACAGGCGCCTCATAATAAACCAATAGCAATATATATCAAATACAAATAATAATATTGTAGCTATTTCAATTATATTAGGCGTCAGTTTAATTCAACTTTTAATAATTCATACTAACTGGCGCCCTACAATATACAAAAAGATAAATATATGAAACAATAATCAACATGGACAATCATTTAATCTGTAATTAAAAAATATTAAGGCCATTAATAAATATAAATTATCCTATCTCTCAAGTTGGGCCAAATTATTTATAAATGCCAATTTTCATTAAGATCGGTTGAGTAGTTTCGGAGCTCATCATAACACTGGATCTGTATATAGTTAAATATACTTACTAACTGTAGTTACTAAAAAATCTGGGTGCACCTATAAATACAAAATTTAATTTCACATCTATTAGTGCAAATGAAATAATAAGGACTTTTTAAACTCTTAATCATGAAACATATCGAAAACATTTGGGGAATGTCGGTAATATTAGTACAGTCCTTAATTATCAATATTTCACCATATTTCGCTAATATATTTAATCAGTGTATAGCAAAAGGAACCTTTCCCAATTTAATGAAAATAAGTAAAGTGGTTCCTTTATTTAAATCAGGCTGTAAGAGTAATCTTGGAAGTTATAGACCACTTTCTGTACGGCCTTCCTTAAGCAAAATTTTCGAGAATATTATACTTAAACAATTAGTAGAATATTTTAAAGCGCAAAAGATGCTGGATGATCGACAGTTTGGTTTCAAAAAATCAAAATCAACTACTGACGCTAGTGCAACGTTACTAAGTCATATTTTTTGAGCTCGGGAGGGATCGCAGGATGCAATTGGTGTATTTTGTGATCTGTCTATGGCTTTTGACTGCGTTGACTATGGTATCCTTATTTTGAAATTAAAACACAATGGTGTTTGTGGAACGTATAGACGGGACAAAGTCAGCGGGATCACTGGCTCAAATCGGCGTCCCACAGGGTTCTATTTTAGGGCCGTTTTTGTTCTTGGTATATATAAATGATCTACCACTAGTGGTTGATAACCGTGCTGACATGGTTCTTTTCGCAGACGACACTTCACTTATATTTAAGGTAAGAAGAATAGAATCGGAGCTTAGTTATCTAAATAATACCTTAAATAAAATTTCCGATTGGTTTGTGTTAAATAATCCGTTGGTTAATGCCGATAAAACAAAATGTATAAGATTTACCTTGCCTAATGTGTTCTATGTAAAACTATTTATGTTCTATAATTGTCTATGGTACTAACGCTCAGAGATTGTCATTGTAAGTTTTAAAATAAAATGGTTTCTTCATGTGCAGATTATGACTTTTAATTAATTATAATAAAACAAATGTTCCGCTTACTCATAGTAGAATTGAGATCGATGGGAATCTAGTAGGCTTAGTTGACAATACTGTGTTCTTGGGTATTACTCTTGATTCGAAATTACTATGGGGTTTCCACGTAAAAACTTTGGCGGGAAGATTAAGTTCTGCTGCATTTGCAGTTCGAAAGATTCGCCAGCTAACAGATATTGCCACTGAGGTGAACACCATATTCCTCTTACAAAAATGAGTAGTTCGAGCAATTTATAATATGAGGCCTCGCGAATAATTAAATACTAAGTTTCAGAAATTGGGTATCTTAACTCTGCCCTCCCAATATATTCTTGATAATTTAATGTATATCCACAAAAACTTAGTATTCTGGATCTAGTAAAAGACCAACATAATTTAAATATTAGAAACAGCAACAAATTGGTCATTCCATGCTTCAGGCTCATTAAGTCCAAAAATAGTTTTTTAGGTAACAGTGTTAGGTTTTATAACAAAGTCCCAAAACACATTATCGATTTGCCGGATAGTGAGTTCAAGAACCATGTCGAGCGGGTTTTAATATCTAAAGGCTATTATAGGGTGGATCAATATGTGAACGATTATAACGCCTGGAAATGACGGTCCTCTCTGTGCATCCACTAATAACGAATGTAGTTACATTCGTTATACATGAATAGTTATTTATGTTTCGTACAAATATATAACATGAAGAGATAAGCCAGATTGAGTTTCTTGCGTAGTCCGGTGAAGCTGTTAAGACCTTGCTAGGATAAAAGCGTAGTCAGTTCGAAAAAAAAAAGAGTTTCTTGCCGGTTCTTCTCGACGACTGGGTTGTTTTCCGAACTGGTGGTAGTTATGACGTTTATAAGCGCCTTCTATTGTCTTCTATAAATTGTAACTATTTTTTAATGTATTAATTTTACTTGTATAACTCACAATTGCGTTGAATACAATCCAAATTACCTTTTGATGTCGAAATTTCTATGACCAGAATATTTTCATGCCTACCTTAAAATTCGACTGTACCTTCGAGAGTTCTAAAAGAGATTTTACGAAACGTAATACTCTAATCTAATAGAAATTACGGAAATGCATTTACGATTGTCGACGCAAATACAAAACCCATAACTTATTTACAAATGGCATTAACGGCCTTCCTTGTCGGGCACCGATGCACTCGCTTTCAGTTTGATTGTAGGCTCGATAGGTAATTAGGCATAGGTCGATGACTTTCAAGAAAAAAAAAACTATATAAGAAAATGTTTCTTGTTAATTATCTTATCGGGTACATCATGAGTAACGTAACTATAATTCGTGCCGCTGGTAAAGGCACTACATAGGTCTTAAAACTATATTTATGATAACTATTAGCTTTTGCTCGCAGCTTCGTTTGCCTAAATATCAGGAATAGTTCTTTTGAACCAGATGTTAAATAACCACATGGTTTAGGATAGTAAATACGCTAAAGCTAGAGTGAATGGCTACTAAGTGCAGCTGGGAGTTTTTGGCGGGATCTTGGTCCGTCATGTAGTGGATTTTATTTTTTATTCATAATCTTGTGTTACTTGACTCTATATTGTGTAAAATTGGTGGTGGTTTATGTGATATAGTTTGTTTATTGTGCATAAGTGAAGTGAATGGAAAATAATGCCATGGACCATGAATTCTGAGATGTCACAAAAATTCCATGGAACGTTCTAACAAGAAGGCCACCATCTTGTTAGTTCATTGAAATTATATCAAGAAACTTGTAATATTGATACTCACTTGACAATGGCAGTAATAGTCTACTAGAAGACTGGTTGCCAAAATGGAATAGATGGAGAACTTGAAAAACTATTAACTACTCGACAATGGCATTCATTGAAATTATATCAAGAAACTTGTAATATCGATACTCACTTGACAACGGCAGTAATAGTCTACTAGAAGACTGGTTGCCGAAAATGGAATAAAAGAAGAACTTGAAAAACTATTAACTACTCGACAATGGCATTCATTGAAATTATATCAAGAAACTTGTAATATCGATACTCACTTGACAATGGCAGTAATAGTCTACTAGAAGACTGGTTGCCGAAAATGGAATAAAAGAAGAACTTAAAAAACTATTAACTACTCGACAATGGCATTCATTGAAATTATATCAAGAAACTTGTAATATCGATACTCACTTGACAATGGCAGTAATAGTCTACTAGAAGACTGGTTGCCGAAAATGGAATAAAAGAAGAACTTGAAAAACTATTAACTACTCGACAATGGCATTCATTGAAATTATATCAAGAAACTTGTAATATCGATACTCACTTGACAATGGCAGTAATAGTCTACTAGAAGAATGGTTGCCGAAAATGGAATAGAAGAAGAACTTGTAATACTATTAACTACTCGACAATGGCAGTAATAATCTAAAAGATTGGTTGCCAAAAATAAAGTTAAAAAAAAAAAGAAGTGCAGCTGCCGGAATACACTAACAGATGCTTGGCGACAGATTTTCAACTAGAGGTTGGTAGCTTACCAGGCGGATTTAAAAAACATTCAACCACCAGGATATGGTTTCGTAACGACGTTTTCCATCACCGGACGCTCCGATTCATTTGCAAGAACTTGAAGATACGTCCATAAATGCTATGTCCGAACACGCTATCAACAAAATACCCACTTTTTGTGGATGAAAATTACCATAAGTCCTTTTCTGATCCCTAAACCCACTTCTTTTGTACACAATTATCATTACATAGTATAAAATAGAGTCCCCTACCGCGTCTGTCTGTATGTTCGCGATAAACTCAAAAACTAATGAACGGATTTTCATTGATTTTGAACATAACCTAAAAAAAATACCTGAATTATTACAAAACTTTGAAAAATAACAAATTATGGTTTGTAAAATCATAATTTTTATAAAATGTATTTTTAAATTCTTTTTCATTTCTACGAACTTTTTTTTACTAAGCTATTACAATTTAGGATGTCGTAAAATAAAAAAAAGTGTGTGTGTGTACTTATGTACACGCGTTAGAAAGTTATACTTCTTTGGCGTAACAAGATAAAAATCTTTTCAAAAATTTTATCTTTCACCTTATTCTACGTTTGTAGAAAAAACAACACTAACAATAGAAGAAAGGTATTTAATACATTGAAAGTTTTAATATAAAGAAATACAAAGAAACAAAATGTTGACTATAGCTAACTTCAGGGTGTCGGTTTCTCATGACGGTGTGCGCGCGCATCGTAAAAATTTACTCTCATCATTTTTCCCTAACGCGCCAAAAGAAGTATAACTCCAACAAAAACCATGACCCGCCATTTTGAGATCTGGGTGTTCAAAAATCAGCCGAGAAGTTAATTATTATTGATTAGAAATTAGACCTTATTTAATAAAGTACGTAGCGTTGATGTATATCACGTGTTGGAGAGAGCGCGGTTTTTTTCGTATCGTCTGGGAGTCAGCGACATCGGCTCACGCGAATAGAAAAGTGAATAGTGACCGACTCGATGGACGCACTACGACGAATTGTCATATACTGATTCCAATGTTTAATGTGTCGTGTAGTTCTATATTATTATCTTAATAGATTATGTCAAATTAATGCTACTTAGTTTAGTTATATTTTAATTTAATTATATACTAGTAAATTTCATATATCATTACATAGTATAAAACAAAGTCCCCTACCGCGTCTGCCTGTCTGTCTGTTCGCGATAAACTCAAAAACTACTGAACGGATTTTCACGCGGCTTTCACCAGTTGATAGAGTGACACATGAGGAAGATTTAGGTATACAATTTGTCTATATTTTTTTAATTATCAGGGCAGGACAACGTCCGCCGTGTCCGCCAGTTAATTTTAAAATAAACCCTATCTGTACATATAATAAGAATATAAATCTAACGTGTCTGTACTTTTTGGATTTTTGTAAAGAAAAATGTTGCAGGTGTCTAGGAATAAGTAATAAACTACATTTCAATCAATTTTAGAAATATCTGTCCGTCTGTTTGTATGAACACGCATCACTGCTAAAATGCTGCGTTCATAATAAAACACCTACAAGAAAATCACATAGCATTTCTTCGAGTAACATTTAGTCTTTGTTTCATTAAAGTCGGTTCGGTCTATCAAAAGTTATTGTACTTTTAATGACGACGGACTTAAGTACGAGAGAAAAGTAGATAAGTAAATGGACTCAATACATTCAGATGACTTTATTAATCTCTGTTTTATTACATACGGACAGCTAGTTTATAATATAATAATTAAATACAATACATTTATTAATTTTTTTAAGTTGTGGTTTTACGAAAGGAATGTCAATCCGATGTCCGCAGGTTCAAGCCTCACCATGTACAAATGAATTTCCCGAACTCGCGCATAATTACAAATTTTATTTGATAACACTATCGGCATACGGTGAAGGAAACATCGAGGAAACCTGAACCTAAAAAATGTTTTTGTAGTACTACTGTATACAGGAAAATGTAAAACTGTGGGTTTTACTCAGAGTTTGAAATTGCCAATACGCCGTGGACTGGCATGGCGTGGTGATTATGCCCAAATTTCTTTTGGGAAGAGACCTATTAAAATACTATTATATAATGCTATATATAAATGAATCACTATCCACGATATTTGACTGTATTATATCTTTGTCGTTATAAGTAACCCAATAGACATTGGACAATAGCTTACAACTGTGCAATGTTATAACTATTGAATTAATTGCGATTTATAGGCGGATTTAAAAAATCAACATTTTTATCCTCAAAATCCGTACTGATAATTCAATTTCCTACAAAATATTACTTATTATACTTCGATTATTGATTTAGCTACAAAATTCTGTAAAAAAATCTTCTGTGAAAATAGTAATCACCAAAATAGTAATCACCAAAATAGTAATCACCAATACGCAACCTCTGATCTAATATTATCATCTCCGGTTTTAACGAGCGTCCTTTACCCCGTAGATCAGTGCAGGTTTTGACAGAATAATCCGCCTAATGATTGTATGTTCATAGTTGCTATATGTTTTGTATATATCCATTAAATCCCACTATAGAGGGCCAGTCGATAGATTTTAAATGTATTCCAGTGGGGGTTGCTATAAACGCGCACAGTTGGTTATTACATCTTATACGTAGTGCGACGTCCTTACCGAGTATTGTTGATTATTTTCATTTTTTTTTTTTTTATTGACATTCATTTTGTATCATTGTCTAATAATGATAATAATTAATTGGTTTTATTCATGTGTAATGTGAAGATAAGCGGATTGAATGTTCTGTGATTTATGCAACTTATTGTGAAGCTACTAAAATATTAAAGAAAATGATGAAGGTATGTATGTATATGTCAAAAAGACATATGAATTAATTTTTCGATTTAATTTATTTGGTCATGTATATTAGAATTATTTTTTAAGTACAGTAGGTAAATCAACAGATTATACTGTTGAAAATCTTCAATTTTTCTCACTTCTTGGTTTTATATCCGTTATAGTAAAATTACAATTCTTATGGACATAAAATCCTGAAAAAAGTAAAGTAAACTTCACACACGGCCATTTAATTTTAACCAGAGCATAGCTTGTATTATGGTAATCCAGCACAAGACGCAGTTCATACATAAATAATATGTAACTTCCAGGCAGAGAATTGATAATTATGCTCCTTACATAAAAGTGCGAGGATCAAAGCCGTGATCTCTCAGTTCCGTAGTAGGACTTATTACTACTGCGTCACCAGGCTTAAATGGTTCATTTATTTTTTAAAGTAAATTAGAAAATAAATAAGGAAACGTTAACTAAAAATATTGTCTTTAAAATACCAATTACTTTTCAAGTTGCATTAAAGAAGTGGACTCATCCAGTTAAATCTTAAATTCAATGGTATATATAAAATTCACACAACATTATATATTTTTTTAATTGAAGTTCATTTAATCATTTATTTTCCGAAGACTTTTTCTGTTTTTGAATTGTCCTGAATAGATTTTAATTAATATTATTAATGTTTTAAAGTATTCCGGATAAATCCTGTGTTTTAAAATTCGCTATTCACTATTGCTTTTACATGTATATAACAGATAATTTTAATTTAGCTATTTATAATCTGACTAGAAAATAACCGCAATACTGAGATCGCTCTGTAACTAATTACAACTTCTGATAATTAAGTTTAAACGACTAACATATCAGTATATGTTGCTAACTATATACATACCGTATCGATCGCAATATAGCAGCGGAAACAGCTGTTTACGGCAGAAATATTCATATTCATATATGAATAATTTGTTGGTATAATTCTATAGGCATCATATACCATCGTCACTGTTGGTCACAGTATATTATAGTCTTGTTAGATGCATTTGCGATAATTAACTTTCGAGTGTTAAATCGCTCATTAAAAATAAATTATGACAAACGTCGGGTAATATTAAAATGTCCAATTTACGTAATAATGCGTGCGTGCAAACGACAGTCGCATGCATGGGATCATTTAGCGATTGTTTGTGGATTGAAATGGCACTTTTTATTATCTATTTTGACATTTCAACGATTATACGAGGTTTTGTTTTTTTTTTTGAAGTTATACTTCTTTTGGCGCATTAGGGAAAAATGATGAGAGTAAATTTTTACGATGCGCACGCACACCGTCACGAAAAACCGACACCCTGAAGTTAGCTATAGTCAACATTTTGTTTCTTTGTATTTGTTGTTTGTGTTTCTTTGTTTTAAAACTTTCAATGTATTAAATACCTTTTTTCTAGTGTTAGTGTCGTTTTTTCTACAAACATAGAATAAGGCGAAAGATAAAATTTTTGAAAAGATTTTTATCTTGTTACGCCAAAGAAGTATAACTTCTAACGCGTGTACATAAGTACACACACACTTTTCTTCGGCAACCAATCTTCCAGATTGTTATTGCCATTGTCAATTACAAGTGTTTTGCGATAATTTCTATTCTAACGAGATGCTGTTTCGTTAGAACTTTCCGGGCAGTTTTTGTGGTATCTCAAAATTCTTGCTACAAGGTTATATTTTCCATCCACTTCACTTGTGCACAATAACCGATAATATTACGTAAAATACCATGATTATTACAAGACTAGCCCCTGCCCCCGACTTCGTCCGCGTAGTAATAGTTACTACTCTGGGCTAACGCTGACACGCAGCAGAAACTCTAAAAAAGAAAAACATCTCGATTTTGAAACATTTTTCATCTGTGCTCCGTTCCTATTGGCCTTAGCGTGATGATATATAGCCTATAACCATTCTCGATGACTGACCTATATAACACTAAAAGAATTATTCAAATCGGACCAGTAGTTCCTGAGATTACCCCCTACAACGCCACAACGTCACAAACTCACAAACTTTACCTCTTTATAATCCCGCCAAAAACTCGATTAGACGAGGCTATTGCTTACCTGGCAGTAGGTAATATTTTTAAATTAGCTGTAAGTAGATGTCCCCATACAATGTCAAATGTATTCCTCTATAATCGGCATCAAGGGTCACCTGCCTTTAGTCATCACCGCAGCTGTTGTAAGTGTTTAAGAAGCACCAACTTTTAATTAACGCAATGCAATGTTCTGGTGCATTTTTTTTGAGTAGATTATTATTATATAAGATATTATATCGAAACTTTAAAATTACTAACTTACTAGTTTTTGTCCGCGGCCTTGCTCACGTTAATGTAAATTTGACCTAACTAACGGTAAAAAAATCTGGATGAAAGTTAGCCTGCACTTTTTTGTACCCATTACAGCATGTATGCAAAATTTAATGATGATCGGTTGTGTAGTTGAAGCGTAACAAACAAATAAACAAACTCGCACTTACTTATAATATTAATTAGAATATAGTGATTATAAAAAAATATTACAAAAATATTATTTTAATAAAAAAAAAAACATTAGTACATCGTACTCGTGCGATATCTGGGCGGGCTAGTTTTTTATATAAGTACAAATATTCCGAACTACTGTCGTGAGTTACGGATTCACTGACGGTCCTTATCGTCACGCGTGACAGGATTATTCGCAAACGTTTCTCAGTATCAGCGCATAACGGTATTTCTCACTCTAATTGCTTGGGCTCCGTTATGGAGAACAGTTACCAATAATTCCATATCAGTTAGCGCAAACGACTACACTGGTGCGTGTTTCTTGAACAACCATAATTTAAAACATAATTATGTATTTTCTCTACATATAATTATATATATTAGTGATGGTCCAGTAGTCAGAATTCCAGCATATTTTTTTAAGTTTCAATTTTGCCAAAGAATGTACAAGCACTGCAGATTAGTAGAAGTAAAATTGGTAAACTATAACATACTAGCGGACTCGGCAGACGTTGTCCCGCCCTGATTATAAAAACACCCTTGACAAAGTATATACCAAAACGTTCCCCATGAATCACTTTATCCACTGGTGAAAACCGCATAAAAATCCGTTCAGTAGTTTTTGAGTTTATCGCGAACAGACAGACAGACAGACGCGGTAGGGGACTTTATTTTATACTATGTAATGATAAAGATTTACAAGGTGTGTCAAATCTTTTCAATAATGAGGAAAAACTGTTTCTATTTTATTGCTAACACTAAAGCTGCAAACTAAAAACAAGAAAGCGAGAAAAGTTTATGTTTTACTGTTCTCCAATACCAGAAGGCAAATGAGACATGGCTCCCATTCTACGCGGCACGGTGTGTACCCCCACCATTTTTCGTCACACAAAAAGGTTGAGGATCAGAATTTGAAAGCCCTGCAATAAGAAATTTCACTTCAAAATACATGTAATTCGAATATGTGTGGTCACAGGCCAGGTCATAAACTAGGGCTTTCATAACTTCTCTACACGAAATATAAAAGTCGTGAATGTACGAAGAGCGTTGGCACCGTCGCAATGCAATTTTTGAAGAGATTAGTGCACTAAAAGAAACAGGGAAATGTTTGCTCCGATTTTTCAACATACCTAATAAGTGTATGTCGTGATGTTAGTATACTATGCAGATAGGAGTGCAATCTATATCTATACCTATAGGCGCATATAATAAGAATGTAGATATAACGTGTCAGTACTTTTTAGATTTTTGATTTAGATTTAGTTTTCTAAGAGTTTGAAATCGCCAAAACGTCGTAGGCTGGCGTGTTGATTACGCCCCATACTTTCCTTTGGGGAAGAGGCCTATGGCCCAGCAGTGGGCCTCTTACAGGCTGATGATGATAATGAAAAAAAAAAATAACGCTCAACGCGCCTAAAGAAGTTATCATTTCAAATATAAAATCAGCTACATGGCAGAGTAAGATCTCGCCCAAAACTCCTGTTCTATATTATATCGTGGGTAATTCACTAGCGGATGACACCAGCCTAAAACCTAGATTCTAAGTTGTCATTAGCTCGCACGACGTGAAACGCTGATTGACCGGTCTAGTTAGGCGGCTAAGTTCTCTCCGGCACTTACATATAATACATACATAAAGCGTCGACCTGATTTTTATCGATGCATATTTTCCGCCAACAACAGCGAGAAATCTCTCTTACCTTTTCTTGTAAATAAATCAAATTTATTAATTTGTCATATCGCCAATTTAAAAAGTAATTAGAATTGTTAAGGCTTAACTAAACGATTCACACAAATACACATATTATCCTGGATAAATGACTAGCAAATTTTTCAGCTACAAAACTAAAATAACAATTTTAGGTATAGCGTTTAAATATTATGAGCAATGTATATTTCGTTTAAATCGCAACATATTATAAAACAAAGTCCTTTGCCGCGTCTGTCTGACTGTTCCCGAAAAACTCAAAAACTACTAAACGGATTTTCAAGAGGTTTTCACCAGTAGATAAAGTGAGTCACAAGGAAGGTTTTGGTATATAATTTGTCAAGGTGTTTTTTATTATCAGGGCGGTACAATGTCCTCCAGGCCCGCTAGTATATAAATAAAACAAATAATAATAATAATAAATAACACACAACAAAATTATAAATTTTTGATAAATTGTTATTTATAACGTACGAATACCGCACAACACTAAGTTATTAATTGTTTTTATAATAACTAATTCTAGTAAAAATACATGAAGTTTAAACATTCCTTCTTGCTTAATAGGCTGTTTATAATGACGAGGTCAGGGCTTTGAAGTTAATCGCCATTAATCAAACGAACAGTGTCTGAGAGTTTTTGGCGGAATCTTGGAATGTCATGTAGTGAATTTTACATTTTATCCATAATCTTGTGTTATTTGGCTCTATATTTTGTAGTATTGGTGGTGTTTAACGTAATATAGTTTGGTTATTGGACACAAATGGAGTGAATGGGACATAATAGCACGGAGCGTGGATTTTGATTTGCCACAAAAACTTCCTGGAAAACCTAACAAGACGGCCACCATCTCGTTAGTTTATTGAAATGATCGCAAGAAACTTGTAATATCATTTACCTACTCGTAAATGGCGTAATTATCTACTAGAAGATTGGTTGCCAAAAACAGTGACTGATTCGCACACACCTAAAGTGAATTATAAGTTTGGCCATGACCCTGATTAGTTAAAATCATTTGTAGTCAGATCGTTTGAATTAGGGCTATTTGTACTTAAATTTATCCCATAACGTAAAACCACTAAAGAGAAGGTTTTCAGATCGAGCAGTGATCTTAAAGATTAAAATATTTAATCAGTAAATCCTACCGGTTATATTAGGTCTTTACCTATGAAATTGCCGTTTTGTATGAAAAAAATTAAACGAAATTTTTTCATGTATTTTTTATTTGTATTAATCGAAGTAATCACCTATGCAATCAATGCATCTTTGCCAACGCAGTGGCAGTTTATTGATGCCCTTCTTAAAGAAATCAGCTGGACGGGAGGCAACAAATTCTTTAAAGGCATTTTGTACCTGCCTCTCGGGTATTGAATTTTTTTCCCGCCAAGGAGTTATCCAAATTCTGGAAAAAGTAGTAGTCTGTAGGCGCAAGGTCTGGTGAGTAGGGCGGATGACGGAGAACTTCCAACCCCAGTTTGCTGACCGTTTGCGGTTATCAAACAGAATCCATTTTTCATCGCAGGTAACAATGGGGTTCAAAATTCCTTCATTTGTGTGTCTGTTGAACAGTGCAAGGCACGTTTCGACGCGTACATCGCGTTGGCGATCATTCAGTTCGTGGGGTACCCATTTGTCAAGCTTTTTTACCTTGCCAATTTGACGCAAATGGACCAATATTGTTTTGACGCTAACGTCGAAAGCTGCTGCTAATTCAGCCGTAGATTGTATATCATCAGCTTCCACAATCGTCTTTAATTCGTCATTGTCGACCAAAGTCTTCGGACGACCGCGAGGTTCATTTTTCAGGTCGAAATTCCCAGAACGGAAGCGAGCATACCAATAACAGGTGGTGCGTTGGTTTGTAGTGTTAGCTTCGTAAACGTCGTTGATGTTGCATGCCGTTTGCGCCGCGTTGCTGCCACGACGGTACTCATATTCCATAATTACTCGAATTTTTAACGTATCCATGATGACAAAAAAGATTGAAATGCGATGAAAATGTAACACTAATCAATAAACAAATGACTACTTTTGGAAAAAGAATTCCATGTTTTTAAAATAAAATTAATTTGAAATTAGAATTCTTAGCCAAATAAAAATTATTTTGATTTGAAATGGCCAGTACTCCAGAACGGCAATTTCATAGGTAAAGACCTATTATTTAAATTTCTCAAATTATGTAATTAGTGATATTTGATTGTCCCTAAATGACATAAAAGTATGAAGATACAAAGAACCAGCCCTACCAGTCGGTCAATGGCGCCGGTATGGGATGGGAACGTTTACCGAGAATAATTTTCTCGTGAAAGAAACACAAACTGGTTGCCAGTGGACGTACAACATAGTTGCGTATTTTTAACAAGCTTATATGGAATGTTGCTTTGTAACTCAGCTATATAATTCATCACCCTTATAATAGCGTATTTTTACTGAATGAAATGGCTTCCTTCTAAGTGCTTTCTTATTGTATTTAGGCTAGGCGGTTGAAATAATGCCAACATTTTAACAGCAGGTTGTTAAGATTTTTTGTATTCAGTGGTCGATATAAATCATAGTCATTATTATTACTCACCTATTGATTTTATGAAAGAATTGAAGGTAGAAAATTGGAGTCGCCTAATAATATTTGTTGTGGAAAGATTAATGTATCACTTTCTTACTAATAGTGTGCTAAAAACAGGTCCGAAAGAGAGTCGTTTGTATTTTATAACGGCGACAGGTGTCTGGTGTTCCTTGTGACCCACGAATGCGCTTCAAAGTCAAGGGGAAGGTGTATAAAACTATTATAAGACCCGTCATACTGTATGCATTTAAGTACTGAAAGAGATGGATGAGAGAAAACTATATGTGGCAGATATGCGAATGTTAAGGTGGATGTATGGTGCCATTAGAATGGATAAAATTAAGAATGAGTATATTAGAGGTAGTTTGAAAATAGCACTAGTGACAGAGAAGCAGGGGGGTAATAGGTGTTTTGAGTTTGAGTGGATGGATATATGCGTAGAGGAGGACCGAAAAAGGTATGAATGGATTGTTTGAAAATTGGTTTGAGTGTAAAAGGTGTGAATACTGAGATGACATCTGGTAGACGAGAGTGGAAAAGGAAAAGACGTTGTATCGACCTTACTTAGGTGGAATAAGGGTAAGAAAATGATGATGATGAATGAGATAGAGTCACTGGACTCTCCTGTATTATTACAATGGATAGAGGCATATTTTCAATTGAATAAAGTCCCTAAAAAATTGAAAAAGCAATAATACTTGATCGATGAAGGTGTTACTTTGCGGAAATTCATCATTAGGTATATGAGAGGATGTTACTTTGCACTTACATCTGGAATTGATTGGGCGCAGCCATATTAAAAGATGTAACATGTAACAACTTACAGCTACGTTTGATTTCACTTATTTTTAGGTAGTTATTGACACTTCCAATACGAGCTTGCACACATCACGAGACGTAGCAGCGGTAGATCAATTCCATGCGAAAGTGCAAAGCAACATCCACTCAAATACCTAACAGTAACAGATTCAGATAAAAATATAACTATACATAAGTATGTTAAAGGCATTTTATTTTCACAGATACAATTTATTCTTATACTATGTTCGTTATCACAAGCCGCATATATCAATCGCATGGGAAGTGGAAGCCGTGTTCGAGCACCGACACCATTCAGACCAGGGGTCATTCTCCACAAAACCTGGATGCATCCTCGTATCTTCCATGCTGCTTCGAATCGAGCACCATATGTATTGTATAGGAATCCGCCACATAGGTAATGCTTAATAAAAATAAGCAGGTTACTTAGTTGTCTGACAGAAATTACCTGTACCTAACAGTGTCTTTGTATACTGTAGTAGTGTATTTAAAAAAACGGCGTCTGTAAGTTCCTTGGCAGCTATAAATATGCCGGCTAGTGCTGAACCCTGGAAATTCAATAATTGCTTTGGGTATTTGACCATGTGTAAATGTGATCGTTTGTGGCAATTAAGTCGGGTAGATGCAAGCAGATATGACAAATAGGGATGGCTGTCCCGCTTGATTAAGGGTCATATATCTGCAGATCACGAAACTTGATATGAATGAGTGTCAGGATTGCGGGCGTTACACCTTCTGTATGGTCGACGCGTTGCCATATTTTATCACTAGCTAATAAACCTTGTGTAATAAACATTTTATAAATTCTTTACCAGTGCCATACAGCTAACCTTACCTGTTTGATCCGTGTGTACTAACGTTAATCGCAATACTGAAGTTGCAAAAATAATGTTGTCATTAAATAATCGCTTTAATTGACTTATCGACGAATTTATTTCATTACACAATTTTCAGGTTTCCAACAAAGCAACACCCGCTACCAGGACGACATCTGTATAAAGGCCCATGGAAGACAACAGCTCGTCTGCCGCAGTTCACAGTATCCACTCCAGAATATGAATTTTTGCGCGCTGCGTCAGCTCCACCAGCGTCTCACAATGATGGTGGTACAGATTAAGTGGATAGGATGCACTGCACTTACACGCAGGCTTTTGTTTTTTATTTATGTTGACACTATACTACGCTAGTCTTGTAGATCACAAAACTGTAGATTTGCGCACATTCATATTTTTTTATCTTATCTTGCTAATTGAATTTTCTTTCAAATTTACTTATACTTTATTCGTAATTTGGTAAATCTTACGGTTTTACGGTAATAAGCATGTCAAATATTTCAGACACATATGGCACAATTAAATCAATAAATTTCTTAACATCTGCAGTAATTAAGTTGTCATGGTTGATCTCTTAAATTTAGTTCAGTGTCCTAAGCCCTTTTTCCGTGACAACATTTACTGCAGATGGACGCAAATTGTTCAGGCTTGTGTGACTGACAGGTGCCATCCACACAATTCCAGCGCCTAATCTCAGCCTTTCGGAGAAGCCTATCGTCGTTCTTGACAGTTCTGCCGACATTGCTACTAACGCGGCTTCGGATGTGGTAAAGTAAATTTGAAAAACTTGTACACAGAAGAAATATACAAAATCCAAGTTCATTAAATGTTCTTATTTCAGTTAAAGCCAACATACGAAGTAACGGAGAAGTCTCCAGATATAATATACCCGATGCCTAAACTAGAACGGCCTATAGGGTTTTCTAAAGCTACGGTAATATTTATAGTAAGATATAATAATTATAAAGATAAGAAATGAAATGTCTACTGCACATTTTTTTATTTGCAGTCATTGACCGCGCCTAAATTACAAGCGCTAATAGGAAGTGGGGCTCCATTCCAACTTTCATCGGATTATGGGCTATCATCTCTAAATTTACATCAATCTCCAGATGCAAATCATCAATACACAATCCAGGTACCTTCATGAACGGTGATGATTTTATACAGAAAAAAATGAGTAAATACTTAATGACTACATTTCATATTTCAGGAATTTACTAACTTACCAACGCAACAAGATCTAAGAGATGCAGGAGCTGACGGAATAATAATCCCACCTAACGCTTTGTATCAATCTGATCCGATGTTCGTGCAAAAACTTCAAAATCATTTATTGCAACAGTTCCCGGCGGTAGAATTCATACCGTATGCAGCGGATACCGCTCAAATTCCAGTACAGTCGGATACATCTTTACAAAATCAACCGATCATATTATTACAAGAGGAAGATTTAAAGCAAGAACCTTCATCATTTGTTCCTAGCATAGAAAAGAATATTGTTCAACGTCAAACTGATGAAAGTAACGTGGTCAAAGTAGTACCGGCATATATTATTAGCAATATAACTGAGAAACCACAGATAATATCAGAACCTCAAAACATAACAGTAGAATTTGTTTCAACGAATGCCGTACCGATAACAACAACTATCAAGTATGTTATTGAAAATAAAACAGTAGAAGACACAACACCTATTGATTATGCACAAGTAGACCAAGCTGTTGGTAATCTTGTAGCAAAAGGTTTCTATACTGCTATGAATGAAGCAACAAGGAACGAAATTTTAAATGAAAATGCTTTAAAACATGAAAAAACATCTCAAACATCGCCGAGTACCGAAGTAGACACGACAACTCTAGCTACTGCCATTTACATTCCACAAATAAAGAATAATGTACAAAACGTAACCGATAATAAAACAAATACTGATGTGAGCCATTCAAATGGTTTCACAAACCCAACTGATGCTGTCAATGTTTCTTACACTTTGTTTAGAGCTGCCGATAAGGAACCTAAGATGCTACATAATACGCTTAACTCTAGTGAGAAGGAGCAGAGAAACGTAAAAGACAATTCAGTTTATGGTGGACAAATAGTTAAGGCTACTATAAGCGAAGATCAAGACTTTAACAAACAAAAAGCTACTTTACTACTGAAACGTGCACCGATACGCCTTTTAGCTTATTCTGGCGTGAATACCATAACTACGGAAGCAGCTAAAGTGATGTTATCAAACGCTGTGACTAAAGTAGCCGTAGTTAAAGCGAAAGCTTCACCGAAAAGTAAATTAGCCATTGATAATAAAACAGGTGAACCGATTTTGAGAATATATGCCAGCTATGTTAATAATCCTTCAAACGTAAGTAAATTTAATTTGACTAAAGCCTCCATTCGTTGAGTTTATTTATTTGATACATACAAAAAACATGATATACCAACCCTACCTAAGTGCAATATGAGCTAAAAGAAATGCACGCTAAACGTATATAACATACGAATAAATTAAACTTAAATAAATCTTTAACAGATTTCCATAACAAACATTCCAAACAATTATTTTCAGAGCAAAATGGCAGATAACATAAACCGCGTCAAAGAAGGTATTCCAGTAGCTATGGTTGATGAAAGAAAATCCACGACAGTACAATCGGTGGATAAAACGCAAGGACATGAAGGGAATCAGGTCACGAAATTTGGTCTTAAATTAAGGCTACGGAAAGAAGATTATGTACCATTTTTTGAAGGATTTGACAAATGATTATCGTGAACTATTTAAAATATTAATAAATAATTACTCTATCAGAGATTAACAAAACAATGTTAATGATCTAAAATGTCTCATATATTTATTTTAGTTTAAAAAAGAATTTAACCAATATAGGTGAATTGGCAATTAGATGATAGATATATAACGTGAAACATTAAATATAACATAACACATGATTATAGATGATAATAATCACGGAAGAAAGAGAAGAGTTCTTTGTTTCATGGTAATAACATGTATATATCAATACAGAATATACGTTGTGTTATATTATAATAATTGTAGGTACAGTCGTCAATTATTTTGCTGTTTTATATGGTATTGCGATTTGAAACAACGACAATAACGATGAACAGAATATTCGTTATTTATAACGTAACTTTCGAGTTTGAAGTTTCTCTTTTTCGCACCTATGTTTTGTTGCATACTGCTCGCTTGATTACACGTTGCAACAACTCTGATCAATAGTTGTCAATAACTGACAACGAATGATCAATAGCAGAACAATATCTTCAGTAACTTGTTCTACATTGCTTAGCATGTAATGCATTACATTATTAGCTGCAATAATGCCCACTTTTAAACGGTACTGGCAATTATATAATTAATATCGTATGTTTTCCAAAGTAAAATGACTTATTACAGGAGTATAATTTTGGAAAGACTTTCACAAGCAAACGTCGCTGAGGTTTTTTCTCAAACGTGAGTCAGACCACGCGCCATTACCAAAATTACTTAATAACAAATACCGGAATAACAACTCTCACGTAAATTCCGATCGGTATTTTGTATCCGCTATTAGTCAAAGAGATTAAGTTTTTATTCATTTCGCAAGTTAAAAAGTATACTTACATTAATGTTACTTTCCGAACACTTTTTGATGTTGAACCTAAAGTTTATTTATTTTACAATCATAATAATTGTATTTGATAAATAACGCATTTAGCATGTTATATAATTATTTATTTTTAGTATGCGAAACCATGTTATTGAAATAAAACAATTAAATTATTTAAAAAAAACATTAGTATTTAATTTAGACATATAAATTTACAATTTAGCGTTACAATACAATTACTCTTTGCTACATATACATTTATGTACTATAGATACATTGTAATAAATTTAAAAATCAAAAAGATTGCAAAAAAATTGTCATCTACTTATTTTTACAAAAATAACTACGCTGAACCGCGATACTATGAAATTCGACTATTGGTTAATTCAATATAAATTATATATAATCTCTGCCTCTCTCTCACTCTGCCTTAAACAATTATGAAACGGTGAAATAAAAGCTTTAGAGGGTCCTTGTCATGAGACATTATCACTGGATATGTAAGTGATACAAGAAATAATTCATAATGACTAAAACAATATCTAAAATTATTTATGCTAAGAGACTGTACACTGAGGTGATATATATTAATGTTATATATAACGCCATAATCTCTGGAACTATTACTTATATATGAAAAAATCTTCTTGCTTTCCGTAAATCATAACATCAAGTTCAACTTTTCAACAATTAGTAAGCGGAGTAATTACCATACATTAATTAAATTCATGACCGATAATAGTATGAATTTAAAAATAAATTTTTAGCTGCTTTAAAAAAAGTCACATTGAACGAAGTATTGAATTGTGATAAATTCCATAGTAGAAAAAAATGTGTGCGTGTACTAGTGTACACACGTAAGAAGTGAAACTTGTTTAAGGCCTTATTTTTCGCAAAATGATCTATATGCAACTTTCCAGAAATTGGTTAAAAAACCCTTTCTTTCTTTATGGCAAACAATTTCATTAATATATTAAAAAATAAAGTTAAATTAGATAAAGTTTAAACAAAAGGATTTTATTATCATAGACATGAATACAAATAAAGTTAAATTAGATAAAGTTTAAACAAAAGGATTTTATTATCATAGACATGAATACAAAAAAGATGGCGCGTAACGGAAAAATGTGACGCGTAACCGAAAAATGTGACGGTAAATTTTTTTCCAACGCCGATAAAGAAGTTTCACTTCAAAATTATTTTATTTATGATACCTAATTAAATATTAAATTTCATTTATTCTTTATTTTATGTATTATGGTTGAATTCAAAGTTATTCAAAAGATAGGGGTAAAAACCCTATACAGTAAAAATTGGTAACGGGTCTACGAGACAAACGTTTGGCGACCACTCACCATTGATCTATAAGTTTATATTATTAAAGACATTCTGAAAATCAATTCCCTAATAGCCTGTTATATTATTCCTGATTGACATAATTGTATTTTATTCCTATAAAGTTGTATATTGTAACGGGAATGAAGTCGCGGGTGGCCGCTAGTATATCTATAAAAATACATTAAGTTTATGGAAGCACATATTATTTTGGACCACAAAACCAATTTTATAAAATGTTTCAGAAATTAATATTCAAATACTGCTCAGTTTTTACTTAGTAGATATGAAAAAGTCACTCTTAACATATTTCCTTAAACGTATAACGATTATTTCATGATTTTTGTCTTTCCTTTTCTATTTATATCAATATTTATCGATTGGCCGTCCGTATATCGTTTAGCGCCCCATCGGACCTTGTATTGCAGAATGTGACTGAATGGAAAATGCCTCTTGTAGGATATTTCCAAGTAATATACAGGCTGAAAGTTTAGACAGCAGCAATATTTATGGAGGATAGTCTGCATTCAATTCGCATCCTAAATCGATTAAAAAAATAGGTGCTTAATATTTCACCTAATTATCTACAAAAATTATACTCTATGTTATAGGACAGTGTCAAAGACCGTCGGGTGATTTCACTTTCACTTGTAAGTGAACGTGGGAACGGTATGAACATAACAAAAGGGTTTATTGTCCGTTTTATTATCGAAGGATATTAACTTCTGGTCGCCCCTTACAGCTTTGGGCACCTTGCATTTGGTCATTGCACCTAGGTTTTATTAAGATTGTGTTTATACTTTTGAAAGTCTCAGTTAGGTTCTCTTTGTTATTTATTAATGTTTGTTTTGATATTATTATTTTATATATTAAATGTGACCATGAAGTATTATATCCTAGAATACTGCGAGTGTTTAACCTTTCATCTGGTATATTTATTGTTCAATTTACACGAGATGATTTATTATGTTCCAACATTATACTTTTTCGTTCAACATTATGCGAATTTAAGAATTCACAATTAATCAAAATAGATTTATATTTAATAAATACTTTAAATAAATATACGTAATATGGTTTGAAATCGTATAGGATATTCTAAAAGCCAGATTTAAATTATAACTAGACTGAAACTACAAGAAAAATGTTCACAGATTAACCGGGAGTATTGCTAGATTACAAAATACACCATTCACGACTCAGATTTAATCGAATGACGTCATTGTACGCACCACGTGAACTTCTCTATGCAAATACATCATTAATCAGTGTTGCCACCTTCAAAGTTTGGCCCCTTAATTCAAAAGGTTAAATGTGTTATAAAAAAATCAATTGGAATTTCATAAGTTTTATTCATATTTACTTAAATAAATTTTTAGTAATTTTCGCTTTTCGACCAAATATAACATTGGCTAGTGTCACCGACTTCCAAGTTTTACCTACAAATTTATTAGGTAATAAATATGTTACAAAAAATTAAGTTCAAATTTCGTAAGTTTAATCATGTTTATTTGAATAATTTTAGAATTATATCATGTTTCAAGTGATCGTAACATTTCTTTTTGAATTTTTCTGCCATCTTCTATACTTTGGGAGTGGTAAATTTTTTTATGCAGTGGGCAACCCTTACATCACCTCAATGTACAGATCAGCACGTCAGTTACACTAGGAAACTGAATTGAGCTTCTCCAGCTGGTCCATAAACCAAGGCCGACCCGCGCCGCGTTTAGTTAGAATGTCACAACCCGTCTCCGTGACTAAAAGTGTTTGTTCAAACTGTAACAAGGATTATTAATAAGCATCTCAGTTATCTACCATATATTAAAGTGATTATCGATTACTTGTATCTTTTCGCATAGAAAAATAGTAGATTACATAAGTGTGAACTGTCAGTGATAAAGAAAAGAGGGGAAAACTTATACGCCATAACAAAAAAAAAACAAATACCAGGAAATTATTTAGGTTTAGAAAAGCTTTATAAGCTACAAGCTATAATAGCTTTGACGAAATATACAATTGACACTGACAGAACTGTGGAATTTTTCAACCAGGACCCATAGACTAAATTAAAAAAAATTAAGTTAGGTATTAAGGAAAAACCATTACAGCTTTAGTAAATTATAACATATACTTCTATATCAATGTTACTTCATGGGTTTATGATTAGAATGCAATCTACAGAACTAATGATTTGATTCCTAAGTCTATCACATTATTGAAGAAACTACATCACTCTCTGTAACGTTTAGATTGTTTCATTTGAAGCTATTTTTTCATTCTAGATGCCAAGAACAAAATCTTCTCAAAATTTGAACCCTTAATTTTAATCGTATTTCCTTTTTGATTAAGCTATCATAGTAACAAGCTATTTGTAGTATATTTAACATTCTTCAACAGATTGTAAGACACTATTACTCTGACACGACTCATGTTCATTGTAAAAGCCCTAGAAGTCATTTTTTCGCATATTTTTGAGAATATTAAGGGAATGGCTCACTTTACCAAAAAAGAGCAAAGTTATAAGGAACATTGAATTATTTGTAATAATAGCCTTGATCTAGCCTAGTTTTGAAGAAATGAGCAGTTGAAAATTTTATAATCAATTTATTTTTAACAGACTTCAAAAAAGGCTACTATGTTCGGTTATATGTTTTTTTTAATGTATGTTAGTCGATATTTTCGTCAATTGGCTGTACTTAGGATTAAGGGCTCTACTTTTGAAGGGATTTTGTCTCGCATCTAGAAGATATTTCAGGGTTTCAGGGAAAAAAAAGTCAATTAACACCAACAAAGTCGCAGGCATGGACTAGTCACTTTAAGGAATTTTACAAAAATGAAAAATGGAAATTAACAATTTGCCTTCAATATTACACAGATAATATTTCTATGACTCACTTGAGCAGATCTTGAGCCATCAGCGGTGACGGCTGTCCAGTGATCGGGCCACTGTTCATCCCGCCAACCGCCTTCGTTTATCATCGGTTCAATGGTGAAGCAATGTCCTGGCTTCATCACACCCACTGCTTTGTTCTCTGAGAGATAATCAAGTAGTTTAACTTTAGACTTGTTAGCTTAACTCCAAATAGTATCATTTTCACTAGTATGTAAAAAGAAATAGAAGGAAAAATCGGATTCCCAGAAATATTGTTTTTTCGAGTGAAAAATAAAAATATATAAATGAAAAATATTGAAAAAGATAACTTATTTCTCCAAAAAGTGAAAATTACTTCATAGATTATTTGAGATTTAAATATTTTATAGATAAAGAATCCCTTTTTTTTCGGAAAACACTTTTAAAAACATTTTTTTTTAAATCATCCTAATTATTATTTAATTTTTGCAGAAGTTGTAACCATTCAAAACCCCTTTTTAATTATTTAAGTGTTTGGAAAAACAAATGAAGATTTCCTAAAATATGCTTAAACTAGCGAGCCCGGCAGACGTTCCGCCCTGATTATGAAAAATTCCTTGACAAATTATATACTAAAACATTCCTCATTAATCACTCTATCCAGCAGTGAAAACCGCATGAAAATCCGTTGGGTAGTTTTTGAGTTTCTCGCGAACAGACAGACAGACAGACGCGGTAGGGGACTTTGTTTTATACTATGTAATGATTGGCATGGAAAGAGAAAAAATATATTCAGACAAATTGCAAAGGGTTAGGTTTAAAAATGGTCAATTTGACATAGAATGGCTCATAGTTACTCACTTGCATAATGAGGTACATTTGGTGCAGTGTGAAACAGTCTATGTATACCATGTCCACAATATGACCGAACTACACTGAAGCCGTTTGCTTGGGCATGCTTTTGTATGACATTGCCAATCTCCCTGTATTTCTCACCAGGCTTCACAATCTCTATAGCTTTCTGGAGACACTCGTATGTCACTTGGACAAGTTTTCGGCTAGTTTCGGGAACATTTCCCACAAAAAATGTTTCATTCAGGTCACCATGGAAACCACGGTGGTATACTGTGACATCTACATTGCAAACATCGCCATCCTGAAGTATTGAAAAATATATTAAAGTTACTGGTGCAAATACTAATATAGCATGTCTCCCATACGTGTGAAGTTTTGTCAATGGTTGTAATAAACATTAGTATGGGGAGACATTATCCCAATGGCTATGAACTGTCACACTGTCCGAGTGATAGTATACAAAACACAATGGTTGGATTTGTGTTTTCTACACACTTCTAAGAAAATTAATTTCAAGTTATTGGAATGAAGCCCAGGTCGGGAGGAACATTTAGTATACACTGTTTTAGGACAACTTTTTATCTTAATTTTTGTATGACAAGTAGTTGAAGCTGACACAAGCATGGGAAAAGGATAAAATGAAAAGTGTTGTTTCATGTTACAAGTGTAAATAAATAAAATGAGTTTTTGTTTTGTTTCTTTGTTTAGTAGGAAGTGCCTATTTTATTATAATTTTTTCATTATTACTTATCCCTTTTGGGAAGCTTAATGATATGTAATCTAAATAATAGCAGAAAACAATTAAAAGTCTTATTAAGTCAGTTCTTCTGTTTAATAGATTAACTGGGTTAAACAAGAGACATTGCAATCTGCTTTTATGAGTATAAATTATAGTTGTCGTAACTGTGATTATTGTAATGAATAAGTATTCTTAAATTTGTTTTAGCTAAAGTTGTAAAAAAATAAAAGAAAGTTGTAAAGTTCAGAACATCATATTCTATATAACTTAAGTGCTACCTACCACTCAAATATAAGTCTTTATACATAAAATTCCAGGCGAGTTTATTTATAACTTAACTACTTTTGAGCAGATTGATTTCAATATTCTTTTCATATTTCTAGTCACCTAGAAGGTTCTCAGCTATTATCGGACCTAGTAGGTGCCGCTACTGATAAGACCTGGATTTTTTATTTTTTATAGATAAGAAAATATAAAACCATGTTTTCAGCCTCATAATGCCACTAAATGATTTTTAATTATTTTTTATCACATCATAATTAAGTTTTGTGCTTGGGTGATATTTACCTACTGGGTCCATTAGTAAATTTATTTAGAAAGTGAAAACCACAACAACAACACACCTGTAAGGGGCGTAAGTCAGGTATCCCATGGCATATAACCTCATTAACTGAAGTACAGCAGCTATTTGGGAAGTTGTGATAATTGAGAGGGCTAGGATAGCAGTCTCTTTCAATACAGGCCTCATGAACAATGCGGTCAATTTCCTCAGTTGTCACACCCACATCGCAGACTCTGAAATATGGATTGATGGTAGATTATAATAAATGGATTTAATGAGACAGTTCCTAGTATCTACTTTATAATTGTTACATAAAGCCTGAATATTCTTAATCACTTTTATAATTGTAAACTGTTATCAAATTTATATGTACAATGCCTAAAAAATAATATTATTTGAATTCCTACGGTTCGATTAAATCACATAAAAATATTTTACTTACTTAGCTGCTTCATCCAACACTTCTCTACCAAGTCGACAAGCAACACGCATGCTTTCAATTTCATCATCATCTAACACTTTGATTTGTCCAGAACCTTTCGCAGCATTCTCTGAGGCCGGGAAACCAGTAGGATGATCTGCATAATCAGGTCTCTCTATAGGAGCCGGAACGGTACGTTTCGGACCCGCTGGGTACGGCCTTAACTTCCCAGTAAAATTATACGATGGCCACGGGTTATATTCCACATTAGTTCCATCAGTGCTTTCACCCTCTACAATAAAAAAATGCTATCACTTCACCTCTCGCGTAACCTAATACTTACACATAACCTAAAAGCACTTACTCGCCAACGAATGAATAATTTTGTGTGTCTTCCAGGATCTTTTGAAACAGTCTTGGTTGCAAAAAAATGAGCCCTGTATACCGAGTTTTATGCACGTCGGACATTGTAACTGGGCGATTGATTTACAACCAGGGGTTTCGCACATTCCAATCGCCGCCATTATTGTAACATGACAGCTGTCATCTTTCACTTGTCAGTCATTTTTATTTGTCTCTGCTTGTCGATGAAATAATAATATAGACCGTAGGTAAGGACGACAATATCAACAGCTGCGTTCACATTTGAACTTTGAACCCCATTGTTATAATTAGTATCTATGGTCTTTATTGACTTCTAATTCTTAATAAAGTAATTTTACTTTTAGATTCTACTTTGTACACGATTTTTAAAATATCTATAAAACAAACTCTATGAATCTTATATCTACTATTAAAATAAATAAAAATTTATTGAACCTAATTTATTGAGTCTCCATAAATTATCCGAAATCAGAAGTTCCAAATCAATCATTCTTGAAGTTTTACTATTCTGTAACATAATTATTATCTTTTACAGATTTTTACACTATGTATAGCTACTTACTATTTAATTTTAAGATGTATTTATCCCAAATATGTAAATAAAATGCTACCAACTCACCGTAAATTGAACGAATACTATGCAACCATCCACCAGAATTATCCCAAGAACGAATTAATGCGTTTCTAGATTGAATATAAACGAAATTCCAAACTGTATTTATATCACTAATAAAATTTGCGTCCATTTCATATGCAATTACACTGAACAATTAAAACACATGTAATTATTTAACCTTGAATACAAAAATTTGGGGCGTCTTTTGTTATACGAACACGATATTATGATAAGATTTGATGACTCTCGATATGACGTTGCGTCAAGAGATCCGATATTTCGTATCGAGAGTTCTATTTTTAAAATGTTTATATTCTTCCAGCGTATTTATAACTTCCAGTAACTATCACATAAATCCAATACTGAATCTCGTATACCTATAAATTGGTATAGAACACATTTTATCTTATACAAAAGAATATTATGGTGTGATAAAAAAAGTAACTATTTCTTTGTTTATATAAAACAACATACTTATTTCAAGCATTGGAGTTTTAAACCTTTTTGAACACAAATGGTTCAATACCGAAGTAAACTGATTATGAAAGGTTTATTTTGCGGTAAAGCAGAACGTCTTAACAATGTATAATTCCACTTAAAACTAAATATTCCCTAGTCTACCTTTGTATGGTGGTGAATAGGGATTTTTCTAAGCCCGTCTGGTTAATTAAATTATCCTCAATTTGAAAATCACCTAGGGGTGTTCCGGCGGCGTAGGGTCGACAGACACGGGCAGTTAAACTGCACAGGCCCATATGGTGGAGGTGCATTATGCCGATGCGACTCCCACAGTTGGCCAGAGGGGTAACACCCATTTCCCCTTGAGGGGTCCACCATCTTGACCCCTCAGGCCGTAGTTTGGGGCCCTTAGGAGGGGACAACACCTGTTGGAGGAGCAGACGTAGTGTCGAATAGACAGTCCCTGCTCCCCCGGCCAAAAGGTGTAAGAAGGTACCAGGTACCTGAACTGATTACGTTATTGACCTAGCAAGGTCTTAACAGCTTCACTGGACTACCAGAGTGTTTTTACCATTTTGGACCACAAATGGGATTGTTGTCAAATTCTAAATCCTATAAAATATCTAAAAGATGTATTTTCACAGGCTATTCAAAGGGACAATGACGAGATTTGCAATACGTACTTACATTGTTAAAAAAACACCATCCTCGTGGCTAAGATGTTTTCATCTATTCCGTGTTAAGAGAATTATTATTTCAATATGGAATTATGATTAGTCATGTTTCGAATCTAATCTGGATACATGTATCCAGCTGCTGAGAGGCTTGTAGATCAGCGTGACAGCGACCAATGTAGATCTCTCGGTCATCTTTGTTTTACCACGGCAATTTGCTTACCGTCAGCTATATTACCTACTGTTACTTTGTCGTGTTACAATAAAATAATAGTTTTTTTAATATTCTCTATGGGTTTAATAGCGTTTGACTTGATCGCAATTATATATGATGTTAAGAGACGATGTTGCCCAGAATGATGATAACCTGCCAAGCCTAGAGGGTGACTGGCAGTACAATTGCTAGAACATCCTTATAAGTGTCGCGCGATGCATTTACGACGTGAGGGTGACTAGCTATGCAGACATTTGCAAATGCTCTACCACTATATTGTGGTTTCGTCACGATGTTCGAAAAGTGGATTGGATTAGTTAAATATGACTGTCAAATAAAGAGAACAAATTCAAATAAATGCCTTATGATAAACGATTGTAGCTCATATTTTGTATCGCTTTTAATACAGACGTTTTTAAGCGTGCAATCGAAGTTCGTGTAATTAACATGTAAGTGTGGCAACATTGTGTACAATTAGCAGAATATCAAGTAAGTTTAGGCGTATTAAAGTGCTCTAATTCAGTGATAAGCGGTTAGGAGATGTCCGCACACCGGTTTAACGAACTCTAAACAGGGTCAGGTACAGGTACTGAACTGGAATATTGCGGGGGCCTTGACCCACCATAACAATTACATTTTAATAAATGTAAGCACGGGTAATACATAATTTTCTAATATTACCCGCTATGCATGTAAAACAGCGTAATACTTTTCTTCTATTTATATTCCGAGAGGCTATTATTTCCTGTGGATATTTTTATACACAAGATAGATTTTTGTCAAAAAGATATCAGTTTTAAGAACTGCCTTAAAACTATTATACTGTGTACTAGAACTTAAAAATTGACATAAAAAATAATCAGGAAGTCGCAATAATGGCTATAGTCACAATTAAAAATCCTATGTAATAATCCATAATGAAAATAATAATAATAACATTACTTAAGTAAAATAATAGACAATAGCTAATTAGAAGAATAATATCGTAAGTCTTGCTCACTGTATCAGTTGCACTATACTTAAAACGAGTTTTAAGTAATAAAACAGACGAAATAAGAAAAAAGGCGAGCACCAAGAATCTGCAGAAAAAAAAACTAGTAACTAGACAAGTGAGTAATAACAAATGGCTACACTAATTAAAATACATTAATTTATAGCGTTCAGATAAAATCAAATTATCTGACTTTAATTAGATCAAACTAGCCCTTTTATCGTAGAATTCTCTAAACATATTTAATTATACATATAGTCATAAATACGATCAGTATTTTTATTAGTGTTAGAACTCCCAAAGATGGGATACACTGATTTTTTAAATCTAGAAAGTCACTTGTATCGTAGAGTAAAAAGAAGTTTGGTTACCTCGCGAAATCTTAAATACAACTCTGGAACGCTAAGGTATGACCGAAATTAGGTCAATGTTTGCTGTAACGCGGTCCATCTAATGGGCATAAAATACTAGTGTTTACTTCAACGAGGATACAGCGAGGTACAGTGTTGTTTTCTTTATATTTCTTCTTTTGCTGGCATTTAAGGTTAGTATTCTTTGTTTTTTAATTAGGCACGCTAGTCTATACTAATATTATAAAGAGGTAAAGTATGTGTTTGTGAGGTTGTAGGGGTAATCTCAGGAAGTACTAAACAGATTTTGAAAATTATTTTACTATTAGAAAGCCACGTTATTTGTGAGTGTCATAGGCTATATATTAATCTGAAAAATGAAAAGACTTTTTTCTGGTAGTCGGATTAGCAAAGTAAGACGGAGAAAAAACGGTCAAAGGAAAACGTTTCTTACGAACGCTGCCTTAACGATGAGAGATATATGATTGAGTTCTAGAGAAAAGATCTTGATAATGCCTACAAAAAAATCAGCAATAGCATATTTCTAACTTTTATATTTCTCACAAAAAGTAGTTTTTTATAATAAAAAAATAATTTAAATCGTTATTATTTATTGGTCATATTATCAACAAAAATTATGAATTCTTATGACTATGTAATGATATATTAACTGAGCCACAGCAACGCGTGGCCGGGTCAGCTAGTTAATCTATAATTTTGTATATAGCTGAAAAATTGTGTATTTGAAAACGCGGATTTCAAGAATTACGGTGCAGTTTACCAAATTATCTTTGGGTTAGATTGTCCATTTATTAAGCTTGTAAGCCGAGAATGGCGAATTTATTATCCACGTGCTGTTTAAAATCATTCATGCGTTGTTATATAAACAATTTTCTAAATAATAAAATAGAGAATACACTATCAATACTATTTCCTTTTGAAGTGAAACTTCTTAGCCAAGGCCTTTGAAATTGTGATCCGTAACGTTTTTGTGCGACGAAAAGTGGTGGGAGTAAGCACTGTGTCGAGTAGTGCTGAAACACCGGTTCTCGTCTGATCACTAAAGTTAAGCAACGTCGGGCGAGATCAATACTTGGATGGGTAACCGCCTGAGAATACCGCGTGAAGTTGGCTTTTTGTTGTATTTTTTTTACTGTAATACAAAAGTTTCACTTCTATCGTGTATTTTTACGATACACCCTGTTCTTTTATATTTATTTTATTGTATCTCATTAAATTAAAAACGTAAACTTACATTGTATTTGTAGGCGACTTTAAATGTGAAAACCACAAAAATAACATTTAAACCATTCCTCCTTCACCTTTTACTAGCGACGGACCTGGCTTAGTAAGACACCAGTTTATCCCAAAAAACCACTGAGTATAAGCTAGTATAACAGTCATGAATGTCTATTAATAATTACCTTATCATTCTGACCCGTAAGTCACTAGGGTAATATCATACTTACGAGTACATACTAAAGTTAGGTTAACTAAGTATTACTGTACTAAATTATTCCATAGTAAGTCGGATATAGCGTTCGCTTACTGGACAACATAATATAATAGCCGTAGTTTATCTATACTTCTTCTATATCTATACATATAATAAGAATGTAAATCTAACGTGTCTGTACTTTTTAGATTTTCGTGAAAAAAATTGTTGCAGGTGTCTAGGAATAAGTGTTAAAACTCATTTCATTCATTCTTAGAAATTTCTGTCTGTCTCTCTATCTGTTTATATGAACACGCATCATTGCTATGCACTGGGTTCATAATAAATCCCCATCAAGAAAATCATAAAGCATATCTTCGAGAATAACTTAGTATTTGTTTCATTAAAATCGGTGCACTCTATTAAAAGTTATTGTAATTTTAATGACGACGCGGCGTAAGTACAAGAGAATAGTAGATAAGTAAATGGACTTAATACATTCAGATGACTTTCTTAATCAACGAATTCTTAAGGTTCCACACGTACGAAGTCGTGGGCACAGCTAGTCTATAATAATATGCTAATCTCAGGAACTGCTGGTCCAATTTGAATTATTTCAGTGTTAGATAGCTTATTTATCGAGGAAAGCTATGGGCTATATATCATCACACTAAGACCAATACGAGCGGAGCACTAATGAAGAATGTTCCAAAATCGTTTTCTTTTCCTTTCGATAGCTTCCACTGCGTGTTAGCGTTAGCCCAAATTACTATTCCACGCGGACGAAGTCGCGGGCAAAAGTTAGTTAATTATATTTTTTGTTATACGTTTACTAATATACCTCAATATATTAGTATATCTGCTCCAAGCCCGTTGTAGCTGCCAAAGCTTCTCAGGCCAATACTATTTGTTCACCTTAAAAAAAAGCAGTTACATAGTTTGATACCCTCAGTATATATGTAATTGGAGCTAAATATATGTACAATTCATTTGTTGACTTCAAAAATCGTTATCGATAAATGCAATTATTCTGAGGAATTGTTTACTATGTCAGAAATATCAAATAGGTGTGAGTTTTACTTATGTCTAACTAGCGGGTCAGGCGAACGTTGTTCCGCCTTTATAATAAACATAAACCTTGACAAATTATTTTATACCTAAACCCTCCTCATGAATCACTTTATCTACTGGTGAAAACCGCATGAAAATCCGTGCAATAATTTTTGAGTTTATCGCAAACAGACAGACAGACCTGGTAGAGGTTTTTTTTTTATAATACGTAGGTAGTGATGAAAAGAATGGTTACTTACAAGTAGTTTTAAAACAGTCCTTAGGTTAGTGAGAATAGTTTGCTTCTGTTGCATACCATTCAAATAGTATCACAGGAGTGCAAATTTTGATGCCCTGCGACTGAAATACCTTTGGCCTTCCATTACCGAATCTTACATAATAGCTAACAGCCATCCAGAGTACCTAAGGGTAATTTTAAAATAGCCCTTGTAAACCTATTTCGTAATAAATATAGTATAAATAGAGTATAAAGTTCATAAAATAACTGTTAACGTTAAAGTAAGTACTTTTACTCTGAAACGTTAAATGGCGTCGAATATTTCAGCGAATATAAAATTAATGTGAGATCATTTATTCCGCCTCTTAATTAATCAACTTTACGAGTCACTTTTCGTGAATTAGTGGGATTTACATAAGGAACAAATAAACAGTTTCTTGGTGGAATGAGTTAGAAATATTTAGCTTAATTTTGATAATTCTTACATATGTTTTACAGGAGCCAGGAGTCCTTCATCAAAGCGCGACAAAGTTCAATGTTTTTTTTGGCAACCAATTTTCTAGTAGGCTATTACTGTCATTGTCGAGTAGGTAATGATATTATAAGTTTCGTGCGATCATTTCAATTAACTAACAAGATGGAGGCCGTCATTTTAGAATTTTCCAGGGAATTTTTGTGACAACTCAGAATCCATGCTCCGTAATATTATTTCCCATCCACTTCATTTGTATACAATAACTAAACTATATTACGTAAAACACTACCAATATTACAAAATATAGAGCAAAATAACACAAGATTATATATATAAAATTCACTACATGACATTCTAAGATCCCTCCCAAAACTTCCACTGTTTTGTATTATAAGTGGTTGTGAACTTTGTTTAGTTTAAGCCTTTTCATGCTTTTGGCTTAAAACTTTATAATGTTATAGAAATTCGACGTTTAATTTTGACAAAAAAACAAACATTTTAAATGTTGCTTGAAGGCGGAGATAAGGTTTTGGTTATATAACGGCAATATAAACTTGGAGACAATATTAAAGACTTGTTGTCAGTAGGTTCATACTAAATTTAGCAAGTCAGAGAGTCGATTTTGAAATACTGTCAAATACACGTAAAATTTAAGGATCTTAAATATTTTTTATGAACTACACATTTCGAATTTAGTTTATATTGGAATGTGATGATTCAATTTAGTTAACTGTTATTAGGTTTGATAGTTTATTGCTCTTGGAAATAGTTTTGTATGTATGAATTGAATTATGATTTTATTCGATACTAGCTTTTGCTCGTGGCTTCACTAGCGTTAATGTAAATTCCATCTAGTTGTAGGGAAAAGTACTTTAAAAAAAATTAAAAGTAACCTCTGTCCTTTTCTGTACCCTTGACGACTTGTATGCAAATTTTCGCGGTGATTGGTTGAGAAGATAAGACACAATAATAATAAATGATAATTTATTTTATTTATTTGGAAATCCAACAGCATACAGAGTGTTTTTATATAATAACTTATAGTATGTAACAATTTAAGCCAAAACGGGATTTCTCAATTAGAAGAAGTGAGACATAACAGTTATAAGTAAACAAAAGAAAAACATGTATCCTCTACTAGCGTTTAGTTTAGGCTTATGTGTGGGTGTGTGCGTGCGTACGTGTGTGCGTGTGTGCGTGCGCGTGTGCGTGTGTGTGTGTGCGCGTGCGTGTGCATTTGTGACTACTGTGCGTGCTTTATCTTTGATCTATTATTGTTGCATAATCCCACGATGTAATTTTATTATATCAATTTTAAATGTAATCCGTGAATACCGAATTATTTTTACCGTATCATATATGTCATTATAGGATCGGGCGACGCGACACATTATTGAATTTTGAGCATAGTTGAATTTAGCATGTGATTTCGTTAGCATTATTAGGTATTAGCAAACGGCGGTGCTTTGCGTGTGCAGTGTGTTGGTACTCGCAGTAATACAGAGCCCAAAAGATCGGGCCAATCAATATATCCTGAGAGTATAGAGTACAATAAAATCATTTCATGTTATCGACGCCGAACTTCTAAAGAGTCTAGACGAAACTAACTACATAGATCACAATAGCTTGCAAATTGTTTAAAATCTTTATAGCTTTTAATATTTATTAATAATTTATTTATCCTCATATTTACATTGTTAATACTATACTGTTAGAAATGGAAACAATTATTGATTATAAAAAAAATAAAAGGGGACTGGCCAATTTAGAGTATAAACTGTTCAGAACCCATTCTAATAACGAATCAATTTTTATATAACAGACACGAGTTCGGACAGAGCTACTGTACGTTACGACGGCCACCGAAAGACGGAGTCAACACTTTTTTTTTTTTTTCGAACTGACTTTGCTATTGTCCTGGCAAGGTCTTTACAGTTTCACCGGACTACATGAGTCGACACGGCAAGCGCCGCCCCTTATAAACGCAGGCGCAGTATAACTACCCGACATTTCATTTATTTCCAACAGTATACTACCCGACATTTTATTTATTTCCAACATATAATATTACATAAAAATAAAAAATATACATTCTATAGAAAAATAAATGTAAAGTAAAGATTAATGTAAGGTCCAGAGTCTGAAAAAGGTCCAAAGACTCAGATCTCCAGAGCCTCGTTCTCTAGAAGTTCTTATTATTGTATAAAAGTGTTAGTAGCCAGTTATAAATAATGCGCTGCGGTTAAGCGCAAAAAACAAACACACAAAATCACATTTACATTTATTATATTAGTAGAGATAAGGAATATTTTTTTCATATTTCATGGATAATATTTAGTGTCACAAAAATAATCGCACTAGGAGTCGGACAAATTGTGAGCTTACAAAACAAATGTAGATATAGTTAACAATAATCTATTCGGATTAACAATATTTATTGTCAGAGCTCCCTTTCGTTAATCCCGGAATTTTCTCCGGGCATTCAGAGCCTTTCTTGGTGTTCATCTTTTGTTTTATCGGGTCAATTGTCAGGATTAGAGTAATGCCCACGAGAATACAATAATATAATCGGAAAGGGATTGTTATTGACAATCCGAAAATTGTTTTGATAATCTATGCTATATAATATTATAAAGAGGTAAAGTTAGTTTGTGAGGTTGTAGGGGTTAATCTCAGGAACTACTAAACCGATTTTGAAAATTCTTTTATCAATAGAAAGCAACGTTATTTGTGAGTATATAATTGAGTTCTAGAGAAAAGTTGTAGAGCTTGATAATGCCTATAAAAAAGTCAGTGACAGCATATGTGTAACTTTTATATTTAAATCACAAAAAGTAGTTTTTTATGTTAAAAAAATTATTTAAATCGTTCAGTGATGTTTAATGGTCATATTATCACACTCATAATATCATCACAGATAAAAATGTTTACCGTCCAACGAAGTGGGCACGGGTCAGCTAGTAGATTTATATTTATGAGCTGTTTTATCAGAATTATTAATGAAAATGCAATAGGGGTTTCTTTTTTTTGAGCAAAATCATAAAAAGGGCTTATAATTAGTCCCCAGTCTAGACAACGAACAACATGTAAAAATAAATATAGACTAACGAGTCCCACAACGCATACTCACAACAGATGCTACAAACATGTAGCATAAAATTATCTATTGTATAAAATCTCTTATATTGTGAAATCTGTTTCCCTTCTTTCGAATTAAAAACTATATTTGCAGACGTTTTTAATCATATGATCAAATCTCTTCCGAGTAGGAACCTACAAGACAAGCTTTTAAGCCTGTAGTGAAGACCAACGAGGTCTTATCATCCTATGTAACTTTGTAATTTTTATTATTGTCATAGGCAAGTTTAAAGTTGAAATCTTACAACGTTTATAAGAACGTCCAATATCACATGAACAGCAGATTATTTATTTTTCTAGCTTAAATAATGTAGTATAACAGATGAATCCCTATTTATATCACAAAGTATGAAGTGAGCTTGTACGATTGTCCACATTCTAAACATACGATATCCGGAATACCGATCATAATTTGGTTGGAATTTCACCGCAATATGTATACTCTTCTTCTTTTTCTTGTTTTGGCTCCGCAGAAGCATTTGCCAGTGTCAATGTTTTGTTTCAATGGAGATTACAACATATTTTACACGATAAGTGTCGTGTGAATAATTTCAATGTTCCAACAAGATGGTGGCTCTCACGATTGTCCACATTCTAAACATACGATATCCGGAATACCGATCATAATTTGGTTGGAATTTCACCGCAATATGTATACTCTTCTTCTTTTTCTTGTTTTGGCTCCGCAGAAGCATTTGCCAGTGTCAATGTTTTGTTTCAATGGAGATTACAACATATTTTACACGATAAGTGTCGTGTGAATAATTTCAATGTTCCAACAAGATGGTGGCTCTCTTGTTAGAACTTTCTAGGGAGACTTTGTGGCATCTCAGAATTCATGGACCGTGGTATTATTTTCCATTCACTTCATTTATGCACAATAACCGAACTGTATTACGTAAAACACCACCAAGTTTACAAAATATAGAGTCGAATAACACAAGATTATGAATCATTACATAGTATAAAACAAAGTCCCCTGTCACGTCTGTCTGTCTGTCTGTTCGTGATAAACTCAAAAACTACTGAACGGATTTTTATACGGTTTTCACTAGTGGATAAAGTGATTCACGAGGAACGTTTTGGTATATAATTTGTCCAGGATTTTTTTTATAATCAGGGCGGGACAACGTTCGCCGGGAACGCTAGTAAAATATAAAATCCTCTACATGATAGACCAAAATCTCCCCATATGCATACTCGCATGTTAATAATTATTCGACATGATGTATATTTTATGGTTGTGCGATAAGAAACGATAGCTGTAAAACAATTTCAATATGCGATTTTGTATATATATTAAGTTATATATTGATATTCGTAACATTTCGCGTTCCTGAAAATTGTCACAAAATTGAAGACGGAACAGGAAAGGAATTCAATAAACGGCAAATGCTTTGCCATATTCCAAAACGTTGCGTTCTGGACAGGTGACAAGAAATAAGCTCTTTTGATGTACGAGCGACGAAATAAATAATGCTCTTTATTTGAAGCTCTTGAATTTTATCACGAGGAAAAACATTATGAAAATGTTTTCCTTTTCGTCACTTTCATGCTGATGAATAGAGGAGAAAAGTTGAACAATTATTTTTTTATGTTGATTCAGAGATTGTGAAGTTATTTTTAAAACTTACAGTCTTTAAATTAATTAATTAAAACATACGGATTTGTTTAAAAAAACGTTATCTGAACGAGATATATTTGAAAGCATCACTTATAGTTCACACACGTAGGTACACATATGTCGGAACTTGGAAGGGTTTCTTTTGACTTATTTCGAATCGGGTTGGTTTAGGCTAGCCGATAGATACAAAATACATGGTTGAATTCGTGAGGGACACACGTTGGTACACATGACGTGTGTCTTACTAATTCTTGTATATATGAATAGCTTAGTTTAGCTTATAAAGATTGGACGTTGTAAATTTAAAAGTATTATTTATATTTCACAAAAGTAGGTACACATATGGTGGCATTTTTTTTATACCTCATTTCGAACTGGGTTAGTTTAAGTTACAAAATATATGCTTAAGATCGCGAGGCCCATATACTGGTACACGTACGAGTCTCACTAAGTTTTATATGTATAAATAAACGTAATAATGTAGTTTGACTTAGTTTAGCTTAGAAAGAGTCGCGACGCTGCATCCAAAGCCTAAGCAAAGGTTTGACCAGTTTGATATGTTTAATCTGATTGAAAATTGGCCGAGTACTTTAAACGCTCGCCTTAGAAGTCTAGTGAAGCTGTGAAAGCCTGTCAGGCCAATAGAGTAGTAACGTAGGCAGTTCGAAAAAAGTTATATTTCATATCAATCATAAAAGGTGGATTTATAGGTGGTAGAGCCACGCTGAAGCTATTATTGGTTTCAGCATGAATGGTTTGGCTCGCCCGGGGTACTATCACACGACCCACAGAAACACCGATGTGAAATAACAGTGCTTGCATTGTTGCATTTCGTTCGGTCAGCGAGAGTGCCGGATATCCACCTCCCCACCCCCTCTCCCCTCCCTCACTCCCTCTCCCCCAAACACAGGCCGGCAACGCACTTGCAATTGGTGTTACTAGTGTCTATGGGCATCGGTATCACTTACCAACAGGTGACCCGCCTGTTCGTTTGCCCCTTATAATATACTAGCGGGCTCGGCAGACATTGTCCCGCCCTGATTATAAAAAAATCCTTGACAAATTATATACCAAAACGTTCCTCATGAATCACTTTATAAACCGCATGAAAATCCGATCAGTAGTTTTTGAGTTTATCGCGAACAGACAGACAGACAGACGCAGTAGAGGACTTTGTTTTATACTATGTAATGATTCGAGTATATATAAAAAAACATACACAATTAGTTTACCATTTAATTGATTTTTTTTTCAATGGAGATATGTAGATAATACAAATGATGGATAATAATTTAATTGAATGATTTGTTTCACTTGAAATTAATATAATTACGATTATTCTAAATAAACTCTGTGCACATTTTTTTAAGGATTTCCGCCCATGTTTCTCTACTTTTTTTATCTTATGGTGTTGATCGATTTGACAGAAATAGGCATTCAGAGATTGAATTTAACAATTCCGCCTACGTGTTACAGAACGCACCCGGTTAGGGCGGGCGGCGAGTTCATACCGTAGTGGCGCGTCGGCGGGAGCGCGCGCTTTCCTACGCCCGCCCGACGTTCGCGATCTAAGTTAAAACGTGACGTTTTTATTCATCTGTTTATATTCTGGTAAGTTAAAATACCGTTGCCTTATTTTTTATATATGTATTACCAATGTGTGTTTCGATACATACTTATTCATTATTTTCACAATAATGCTTATTGACTTTGAAAATAAATGAAAATTTAATTTATTAAATTAATGCAGAGCTTCAAATAAATCGCACTTCATTATTGGTTATGTTACTCTATGTATAGAATTTTATACACGCGTTGGTAGTATAATTAAAAATAGTTACATATACTCCCAAAGAATTGTTACAACGATAATCTGACTATTAAATCTTTTGAGATAAATATCGTCACAAGAGAGTGATTTAATTTTTAACACTAAATTTATATCTTAATATATATATTTCTTGTGTGCGTGTGTATGTGACTGAACTCCTCCTAAACGACTGGACCGATTTTGATGAAATTTTGTGTGCGTGTTCGAGTGGATCCGAGAATGGTTTAGATTCACAATTGGACCCGGTAGGTGGCGCTGCGGTCGACTTTTAGGATTTTTTTGTTTTCAAGGCAGGACAACGTCCGCCCGGTCCGCTAGTTATTTATAAATTATAATTTAAATACGCATATACTTTACATATAAAGATAATTGAAGTGTCTATTGTTTGTCCAGGATAATCTTTATAACGGCGGAATAAATTAAATAGTAAACGAGACAGTTACATACAAATTAAGGCTTAAAATACTACATTTACGTATATGGCCGCAATTACTACATACGTTGAAAAATAAATACGCATAATTTTATAATAAGTTACTCTAAATTTGATAGACTCCGTTGAAATGTGTTAGTTTTAAAGACTGATATTTTATATCTACCATAAATCAAAATGTAATTTTTTGTCACGTTTGATTAATTTATGATATATGATTTTTCTTAATCATGGATATCACAGGCGCTGGGTCCGAAATATTTTTTAGAATAAAACCTGGAAAATTTGTTTATAAAAATATACGTAAAACTTATCACTAAGTCCATAATTTTATATATGTAATTATATGATTATTTCTTGTTATTTATTATTTTCAATTTTTTTATAGGCCATCCATAAATTACGTCTCGCAAATTTCAGGTGTAATTAAAATGTAATATTTTTGAAACTTAGAAATCATTAAATTAAAATAGTACTAGCAAAAATATTCATATGTTTCTCTATTTATAAGGTTTTTTTCGTAAAATAATAATAACATAATTTACTATATATAAAAACATTGTAACTAATATATGTAAATTTAGTAAATAAACAACAAACTATACATTTTTGATTATCTTTAACATTGAAACATTCCAGAGTTTTAATAGAGTAGGTTTATAATGTAACGTCACAAAGGTTTTGGCACGGGCCATTCTCCTCCCTTGTCATACGATGTCATACTCCGTTGATTCCCTCCCTTCCTCCTTAATGTGTGACGTAATTTATGGAGAACTCCTCACATCTTCCACACACAAGTGTTCCTCTTTAGAATAATGACACTGATTTGGCAACTCAGCTATTGCGGCTTTTAAATGTGAAGCCAATTTACTTGAAAATATACCGTTTTTATTAAATTAGTTATTATCATTTTTTCTCGATAACTTACTGTCATAGTTCCGGCATTATAATATGTTCGAGTTTATAAAATCTTCGATTTTTTGCCAACATAAACTGAATTAAAAACAAGGTTATAAATTATCGGGGTTATTCAAATAACCATTTGAGGAATTGTATACATGGAACAAAATCAATGAAAGCCTAGAGGCGCAAGGTCAGGGCTATATGGCTGAATGTGTTAACGAATTCCAACATAGGGACAAAAATTTTTGGCGACTGCCCAAATATTCGTGGAGCTTTGCATTATTGTGTTAGAAAACAATCCTTACGATTTGTCAGATCTGACCGTATCTCTTTGCATCATTCAACTCGGTGTGTTGTTGAACTTGGTCGACTGAAAGAAATTTTTAGTTTTTGGTATTTTACCACTATGGGTATTGTGATTGCAATCCAACCGGGTAAGGTATCGTATAACTCCACTTGAATCGAATATATACTATCTAGTGCTGGAATGTAAGATAACTAAGTATATATTGAGGGTGTTACATTTAATTTATGGTGATCGCAATCCATTTAAACCCAATCGTCATATCTTACTAAGATACTAAGATACTAAGATACTATCTAGTGCTGGAATGTAAGATAACTAAGTATATATTGAGGGTGTTACATTTAATTTATGGTGATCGCAATCCATTTAAACCCAATCGTCATATCTTACTAAGAGCCCGTATTTAAAGTCTTTTGGATTGGTACAACCTGTATGAGGAATGATCGTTTTCAATTAATGTTATAATAAAATAGATGCTTCATATTGTCAGTTATCATTCGTATCAGAACATGGATGATATTCGTTGCTTTTCGTAGATGCTGTTAATATGTACGTTGAATGATAACTAGAGACGGTCATTGTCTTTAATAATGTAATGCATTATTTTATTTCTATAAATTACTGAAGGTATAATTATTCTTCTTTTCAATTTGCCGTTATAATTATTTACAGTAATATTGGTTATCACAGAATGTAAAAAGGATTATGCGGCAATCAATATGTTTAAAGAAGTTATGACCCAGCGAGTAATAATCATTTAACTGCCGTGCGTCTGATACAAATTGCAATGCGATACAAAATAGCAAATTCTTCCACAGCAGGCCAATTGACAACAATAATTAGAACAACTGTTGTAACGTATATGCTTATTCATTGTTGATATATAACTATTATTACCACCTATACTGATAGAGATCGGGATCCATAAATTGAGTTTTTTAACGTAATCACGATTTTAAGTTTTTTGCGATGTATGTGTGCGATATGATGAGCTTCTCCACAGTCTCTTTATCACTCTTTATCGATACTGGGCTCAACATGATTCTCATCAGTTTTAACTGAACGATCAAGTCGTTACTCAAATTTGAGTTCAAAATCTTTAGAAAGAAATTTAGCAAATCAATTCTTACAGCACCTTCTTTCTGGGCTTAAATTCCTGTGCATGCCACATCTTTTTGTACATTTCCAATGGCTTCTTGCCTTTTCCGGTGTAATACAATAAAACATCTCAAGAATATATGTTTCGTTCTTTCATCTTGAAATTAGAGCAAAAGAAAATTATATAACTAATCAATACAATTCAATTTAATAACTGGATATGAATAGGGAACATATTAAGGAAAATGGGAACCTCTCGCTTTTCGTAAAGCGATTAAAAGAGAAGGCTATAAAGTGAGGAATCTCTCTAAAATTAATATACCCTATTAAATTCTAATCTTTTCCGAGATCGGGGCTTGTCATCATTCTGTAATGGGAAAAAACCTGATCTTATCTCCGCCGGATTCAATTTCCAAGACCCGTGGATTGTTCACGACAGAAATTAATAGAAAACGGTGATCCATAGTACTTGAGGGAGATTATGTTATATATCCGTATTTATATATTGTGATATGGGTCAAGTACCATTCAAAGAACCTTTAATAGGAATGTCAAAAGATAAAAAAGTGGAAATATTTATGTACCTTTGAATCAATGTACAGTGTACTGCTCATAAATTTCTTGTATTACTAACGGTAGGTCCAAAAATTCTTTGTATAGTTTTCTGGGTTATCACTGACATTGTCGAGTAGGTAATAAGAATGTTACAAGTCTTTTGTTATAATCTATATGTTCTAACAAGATGGTCGCCATCTTGTTAAATCTTTTCATGGAGTTCAGTGGCAAGTAAGAATTTATACCCCGTATTACTTGCTATCCACTGCACAATAACCGAACTATATTACGTAACATGCCACTAATATTACAAGATATAGAGAATATAGAGTTAGATACACAAGATAATGAATAAAATATAAAAACCACTACATGGCAGACTAAGATCCCACCATAAAAACCCAATTCAATAGTTGTTTTCGATCATTAGTTCTAAATTTCTTTTTAAGGAAAAGTAACCATTGTTATCACTACATATTATAAAACAAAGTCCTCTGTCGCGTATGTCTGTCTGTCTATCTATATGTCTGTTCGCGATAAACTCAAAAACTATTGAAGGGATTTTCACGCGGCTTTCATCATTAGATAAAGTGATTCATGAGGAAGGTTAAGGTATATATTGTCAAGTCTTTTTTAATATCAGGGCGGGATAACGTCCGCCAGCCCCGCTAGTACTTCATATTTTGCAGCGTTTGAACACTATCCAATTTGATATCCAATGACCTACTTACCTAAGTTGATAACACACAAAACCTAGAGAAGAACTAACGAAATCCTTATTAATATTATAAATCTGTCAGTGAGTTTCTTTGTTACGTTTTAATTCAATAAATTTTCAACTAATCGTCATGAAATTTTACTTATGTTTACGTTTGCATAAAACGACATAGGGTACCTTTCATTTAAAAAAAGATCAAATTTAAATTAAAGGGTTAATTAATGGGTGGTATCTAGCCAGACGAACATAGAAAAATCGTTTTGGTTTATAACAGGTTTTTTGGTTCACAACTTTTAAACAGTGGTGCTTACATGACGTTCGACTGCGGGAACACCACTGCCCCACCTATTTCCGTCGTAAACCAGCTATAATCGCATCAGCGCCTCCAGATTACAAGAGTATATTTGGTAACATATACTGGGCATACGAGGCTTTTCAATTAAATTCTCAAACCTAGTATTACTGGCATCAGAACTGCGGGCTCTTTGAAAGTTATTAGAGTTCGTGGTTATATTATATTTCCATGTCTTTCTACCACATGAGTATTGAAAGCTAAACAAGCCTACAGTCAATTGGAACGATGCTTTGTAAAGCTAAAACGTTCCTTTTTAAAACTGCAAATTAAGCCAGTGAATTGGCTGCAAAAAATGTGCTTGATCCCAAATTGAGTGTTTTGTTCGGACGACTCAGCCGACGAAATTCAATCTTAGTGAAACTGCTGTACCTTTGTGCGGTCGGCGTTCCTTAAGGGTTGTGTTGCATTGACCAATTATATATCTTCATATAGCATTCGTTTGCGGGCTGACGTTTGACAATTAAAATAGTATATTAGTAGTATTTCATATCGCCTCAGAATCAATAAATGTTGTGTTAAATTATTAGCTGAATGAAATTCTGTTTTTTATCGCGAGATAATTGTAACGTTTATTTATATTCGAAAACTTAATTCTCACTAACAACACTAAAAAGTTTCTTAACAATGGGCCTAAAAATGGGAACATTATAACATTTTTAAGGTAAAAATTTATTCCATAACTGCTCGTAAACCACATTTATGTAAGAACGTATTGATAAAAACTATTTTATTTTATATACATAATAAAACATAGTATGTAACAAATCAATGCTTGATTGTATACGTATTTTTAAGGGAAAACTTCTTTAGCAGCATTTTATATTCTTTTGGACACTGATCCATCCCTCGTTCACTGGAATGAAAGTGAACCGTCACGCTTGGGTCAATGACGCACTAAATCGCGTATACTCGGCAACGTATCGATCAACGATCGTATCGTTATCAACAACGTTTATTCTCAAAAGGTGTGCGTAATAAAATAATCCTAAAAGTCAACCGTAGCGCCACGTACCGGGTCCAATTATGAATCTAAACAATTCTTGAATGACTGGATTGAATGAACACACACAAAAAAAATCATCAAAATTTGTCCAGCCGTGTAGGAGGAGTTCAGTCACTTACACACACACGGACAGAAGAAGTATAAAAACTTTAGAAAAACAAAATTAACACATTTATCTTTTGATAATGACTACACGTCCATTCTTTTGTGTACGGCTTTTTAATTTGGTAATTTAATATTGTTTCAACAATTTTTATCCGTTTATTTTTGTAGAAGATATATGAAATAAATAATCGATGTTTTATTTCATTACATAGTATAAAATAAAGTCCCCTACCGCGTCTGCCTGTCTGTCTGTTCGCGATAAGGTCAAAAACTACTGAACGGATTTTCATGCGATTTTAACCAGTGGATAAAGTGATTCATGAGGAACGTTTTAATCAGGGTGGAACAACGTCTGCCGGGCCCACTAGTAGTAATATAATTGTTGAGCGATAGATCTTTGAACTTGCCGATTCGATGTGCCACTGGCCTAACCTATCGTTTTACGGTTTATTGGTTTAGGACTCAGTCGCGACGAGAGAATACGGATCGAGAATACTAATCCTTTGAAGAATACTAACCCTCGAAAAGAAACACGGTCCTTAGGACACAGAGCTGGTGATTGTTGTAAAAACAATTACGAAAATATCTAATTAATAAATATTTGTGTTATTAAAATATGTTTTGTTTGTTTGATTTTTTCGAAATCATGCTTCATGTAATTAGAAAAGATTTTATTTATAAATTCATAAGTAGGTACTCCTTTTGTAGTAACTAAAACTTTACCAATAAATGTACACAGAACATTTTAAAAATATTACTTGTGAATTTATAACAAGTGCTCCTTTAGTGGTCGAACTTCAACCATAGAGAGAAAAAGCATTAGGATTTTCTTAATGATAACACTAAGGTTCTTCAATAGCTACAAAACCAAAAAATAATAAAGAAAATCGGTTGAGAATGCGGCTGAGGCTGCCTATTCATATATAAATATTTGAATGTACACTATATTCGCTAAAATTATATTTGTGTGAACTTATAAATGATTTTATTTATGTTATCACCTATGTGTTTATTCCTTTGTTATCTGTAAGACACCATTTTATCTCAAAATAAATTAAAATAAAAGCTAGATAATATTTAATCAATGATAAATAGATTTTTAGCACTTCCTTATCTTTCTTTATTTAAGTTCACAAATGATTTGAAAACTACTTATACGATTTACATGATTCTTGCTTTTAAATCACATAATATTATCCTAGTCAACTTTTGGCATTATTTTAAATAGGTAATATATAGAACAAGTTATGGAGTTAAATTACATCGACATAAATTTACTACCAACTATAATATAATCGAGAGTAATATAAAGTATAATTGCTCGCTACAAATTACTGAAACCATTGCGTAAAAAAAAAATCAATTTGCAATATTTCAAGAAACGAGTCTACTCCTTTCTCAAAGTTTGGCAACGTATCTGTGATTCCCCTCGAGTCGCAGGTGTTCATGAGCAGCGGTGATCACTTACCAAGGTGACCCAGGAGTTCGTTTGCCACCAATGATATAAAAAAATCGGCAATACCATAACTTCTATTAAATACAATAATACGAAAGAAAAGCTGTTAAATGCGCTATGAAACCATTAATTTTAGTCACGTGAAGTAACCGTCTTATAATTTAACTGTGATAATTAGCATTTTCCGTCTTACAACTTCCTCTCATTGTCTAGATAACAAATATTATTCACAATAAGATCCTGCAGTAAATATTTAAATTTAAAATAATCCTTGTGATATATAAAAATCTTTATTAAAAATACTTTAAGAGTAGTTTCGCAATTCACGCGACCGGAATCTCGGACTTGGCTGGTATTTTATAAAATCCATAGCGTCTGTTCATAAAAACATATATCTTTACTAAGACGATTATATCTAGCTAACTATAATAGGATCTAACAGGTGATACTTTAGCAGTTATTTATAAACGACGTAAATTCTATCGACGAACTTTTTAGTGCCAGCTATAGTCGAGAATTAAGTTAGCATTAAAGGTTGATAAAATATATGAAACATAATCTGTACACTTTTATTTCTATAAACGTTTATTGTATCATCGTTAAAGTTTAATTTATTTTTGCACTACACAAAGAGCGGGTAATAATTTATAACATAAACTGAAACTGAACACTGAAGATTCAACTATATTTTATAGCGTGCAGGAGAATAATTATCTTACAAATTTCTACAAGAAACCATTAACAAAACACCGAAGATAGGTAGGTACATAGCTATGATAAATGTATCAGAGACATTAAATCGTTCAACACTAATTACTTACAAATACAAAAGCTCTGCGACTGGGCGGGCGACAGTGCACACAAATTAATGGTGCTCGCGTCACAGACAGCCTTTCCAAATGCAAAAGTCCCTACGGTTAGCTTGTCCTGACGTGCTGCCCATGTCATAAGCGGATGATACATCAATTATTTTTATTCAGTGAAAAGCATGCAAAATCGTTTTTGGTCTGTCAACAGAAACTTATGTTAGCATCGAACTATGGTAAGATTCACCAGAGATATTGGTTATACTAGAAACAAAATCTTGTTACAGGTCCTAGACTCCGTCCGCGTGAACCGAATGTCAAAAAACAGTGACTAATAAAATCACCTGAATGTATTAAGTCAATTTACTTATCTACTTTTCTCTCGTACTTAAGTCGCGTCGTCATTAAGATTACAATAACTTTTGATAGAGTGAACCGATTTTAATGAAACGAAGACTAAATGTTACTCCAGGATATACTTTATGATTTTATATTTTATCGTGAACGCAGTATTTTATCAGTGATGCGTGTGCGTATAAACACACAGACAGACATTTCAAAAAATAATTGAAATGTGTTTTATTACGTATTCCAAGGTACCTGCAACATTTTTTTTTACAAAAATCTAAAAAGTAGAGACAAAATTTACATTTTTGTTATATGTATAGATACTGCGACAATATGTATGTGCATATTTCCGCTATGGTGTGTTCCCTTGTACTAATAACTAGTATAGCATTATGGAGTGGCGAACCTCCATCTCGTAAAGTACCCAAATATGGAATGAGTAGAATTTACGCATTGCCAGAGTTACACTACCGGTATGTCCGTAAGTCACCCTCTCCGAAAAGGTTTGTTATCGATAGTGTACTTTCACTACGTGTACATACATGATTATTCAAAATATGATCCTAGATTGGTGTATCTTTATATTTATTTAATGTGTCCCTGTAACGCAAAAGTTTCACTTCCATCGTGTGCTTTTACGACACACCCTGATCGTTTTCCTATTTATGTAGAGAAATTATTATTATATTATTGTTAGGAACTCGATCATCGACATGAGAAATGAAGAACGTTCATACAATTAATTTTAAAAGATTTAAAACGCTGTACGCTTATCACTACGACCCGCACGGTACAACGAGTGGGTGGGTAGTGAAATATTATTGGAATTCCTCTATTCAAGATAATCCAGGGCCGGTTTGTCGCGATCGACGCGTCAGACAAATGCTGACCTTTATATCGTCTACCAGTATCCCACAGATTTCGCTATTGGGATTCACTCAAATGTTTATCTTTTTATGAGGATATTTTTAGTAAGTATTTTTGAATGTATCCAAAATTAGCCAAATGCGGGTCGAACTCTCGTAGTGGTGTTTCTATTTAACCGTTCAATATATTTGCGGAAAAAACGTAAAAAAAAAAAAATTTTTTTTGGCTGACTCCCTTAAGTTTTTTTTATTATTTATTAAGGTTCATACAGCCCTTTAAAGATAAGAGTAATAAACATGATCAGGACTTACGGCTTGTATCTTTCTCGCTGTATTACAGTAAAGTCTGAATATGGTAATATGTATAAATAATGTAATTCTATATCTTCGATGAGAGAACAAATCGTTATCTAAGTGTAGTTTAATGCTTGGACGCCTACAGCTTCTATAATAACCTTTACCTTGAAGTGTATCGCTAAGTTGTACTTGAGTTAATGCCTATTGAAGATCGAATATCTAACACCTTTAAGCCACTTGAATAGTGTCAGGTGTGTTTGTGATCGGACGTTTTCCAATAACATTATACGAAATATGAAAGTGAACCAATGTTGGCTTAGTTGATATAGTGTTCGCGGAGTTTTCGGCGAATGAAAACATTATAATGGAACCATAGCATAGGGTAGGTAGGTAGGGCTTTTTCTAAGTGGTGTGTTCTGGTAGCTGCATTTGAGAGCCAGTACCCCCTAGATTTATCGTGTTAACCATATTAGACCACATCGTTACTTAACAGCAAATGAAATCGTGCTCAAACGCTAAAACCTATCTTTATATATAAATTTCTTCTGTACGTGTGTATGTCACTGAACTCCTCCTAAACGGCTGGACCGATGTTGATGGCATTGTGTGTGCGTGCTCCAGTGGATCCGAGAATGGTTTCGATTCACAATTGGATCCGGTAGGTGGCGCTGTAGTTGGCTTTTAGGATTTTTTTAAATTATCAAAGCGGGGCAACGTGCGTAGGGACCGCTAGTAAAGTATAAAATATAATATATCCTTACTGAATTATAAATATTTACATTTTTTTTAATGAGTGCGTGTAACCCTCACACGCGAATGAAGTAAAACTTTTTAAAATTTATGATTTCGTCAATAAATAGTTTATAAACAAATCAATAAAATCTTTAAAAAAAAGTAATAATAAAAATCATACACTAGAATTAAATCAAAGCTTCATTATCTGTAATGCCATCTATCAGCTAATTCGGAACTTAAATAATACAGGAAACATTAGCAACTCTTTGTTATAAATAAAATAAAATATAAAAAAATACGAACAAATTACTATGATAAGTAACGAATTAAATTATTGTGATAATTTTGGTTATGTTTAATTATTATCTCACCGGATGTTACATAAACGTGCCGCCATATTGCCGTAACGGACTTCCGTTGCATTGCCGTCCAGTTACCTTCTAGTCGCGCCTAAAGAAGTTTTACTTCAAAAAGCATACCTGTTTATATAATTAAATCGTTTTTTACAAATTTTGTGATAAGTGACTATACTATAAAAAAACACTTTAGGTTTTTAACATTTAAATATGTCAATATACCTATAAGGGTTCATTTTAGGAAGGAATTGATCGAATTTATGAAAATTATATATTATTCCCCAACTAAGCTACAAGAATTATCAATAATACTTTTAGAAATTATAAATAAATATGTTAATAAAAAGTAAATCTCTCTTTTTCATAAACGATTTTAATAAAATTCTGTTGGCAGGAAGTTCATGTCAAAGAGAAATGGACAGTCTTTGAGAATTATTAATGATACTTCCAAAATTGTAAAGATTTAAGTTGATTATTTGGTTGTTTTTGTATAGATATTATTTCATATATTATACTATTTGTTGAGTATAGCTATTATATATCTATACTATAATAATATAAAGTTGGAGCGTTTGTTTGTTTGGTTAACGCGCTAATCTCAGAAACCACTAGTTCGATTTGAAAAATTCTTTCAGTGTTAGATAGCTCATTTATCGAGGAAGGCTATATATCAATACGATAAGACCAATAGGAGCGGAGCCCCAATGAAGAATGTTTCAAAATCTGATTTTTTTTCCTTTTGAGAGCTTCCGTTGCGTGTTAGCATTAGACCAAAGTAACTATTCCACGCAAAGTCGTAGGCAGAAGCTATGTTTTTACAAAGCATAAATAACAATGAAAAATAAAATAATGAGACGAAAATAATTACTATAGATAATACGCGGGTTAAGTAACACAGTAATAATATAACATTCAATATTAAAATACCTTAGCAATAACATAGGAGTTATGTTTTATCTTTCTGTTTGTCAAGCGATGTATGTCCTCTTTACTGATTCAAACGAAATTTGATCCGAGGAGGTAAATCCCATGGGTGCCGATGTATTTTTATTTACGTTCAGGATTTGTGAGACACGAAAGCTTTGAAATCTATTAATGTCTCGTGGAACATATTATTTTAAGCTTACATACGCAGACAAGTGCTTTATGATATTTGTAATAACTGATTAAATAAAATATTGAAAGTAATATTTAATACTTTTATCTTTATTAATCACGATTTAACTTAGAAATGGCATAACCGATTTCCATGAAATCGTGTACACGAGAAGTTCATGTTATTCGTCAATTGATAGGGTACAAGAATTAAAAAATACTTAGATAAATTTTGGCATAAAAAAATAAAAATGTCAATAGAATTTGGTGAGATTTTGTATTTGACGTGTATATAATTCAAAAAAATATCAATAGTACATTTAAATTTCGTAAAACAAAATCCTAATTAAAAATTAAATTTCGTTTAATTCTCAACCGATTAGCCGAATTGAATAAAAATGTGTTTTTTATTTTTAAGAGCATGAAATTTGGTACACAGTTTGTTTTATTTTTAATTGAAAAGGATTTTAGCCTGTCGCATTATTTACACTTTACATATCTAGCCGCTAAATGGGGCTGGCTTATATCTATATTTATATATTATTATCCTGTAATATAAAACGGGCGGAATCACGAGCTGATGTTAGTTACATATAATAATGCAATAGTCAATGTATACGATGCTAAACATGATAATTATGTTCGTCTTATCCAACTCTATGCATAATCCATACTGTTTGAGATTAGATACTTACTTTTGTTTCTCTTCTTTTTCATACTATTCCTTTAATGGATACTTCTAACGCAGTGATTTATTGACTAAAACTGATCGTACTATCATATATTTTATACTTGGTATAAATATTCGAATTATAATAACCCTATTAATTACATTTTTATATGATCAAAAACCGTACGCCTAATGGGTTTTCCTATCGTCAATTAGCGAATCATGCTGTCGGAGAACTGTCGGACTTATTATTTTCTAACTTCGATATTTCAAACTTTCCACTTAATTTTTCTAAAGAATATATTTTTTAAACTTTATATTTGTACTTACCTAAACCATATAAAATTTTATATGTATGAATAACTGCTGTATGCGGAAATTTTGTCTACACAACACTACAAAATTTTGTTTTTTGACCAAGACGATAAAACAAGAGGACAGCGTTTTAAGCAACGAGCAGACAGGAAGAAAGTTAATTGATTGGAATACCTAACTAATTGATTCATGTCTAATCGATAGCCGTATGTTATTCAAGGAGAGCGACCACATGAAAGCGAGAGCTATCTCTACTATGGCGCCATCTCTGAACAGCAAACGAAATCCTGTGTGATTAAATGTATTAAGGTTTAGGTTTGTCGCGAAAAAGAGCTAACGAAAATTTCACGCTTTTAGAACTTTTATTATTATTAAGTACGTTTAATTATGTAACCTCTAAGGAAGAACATTCCGGCATGAGCGAATGTTGTAGATTTAATATACAGTTGGAACGTCTCAAAATATTAACCCATATTAACATGAGTTTTACACATAGATAAATGATACGGTAACAGGGTTGTTCCCGGTTTTATTAGTAGATTTTTTGTTTTTGATTTCCTTTATGTAAGACTAGCTGTGCCTTGTTGGTTTTTGTTTTCGAACGGACTATACGTTTTTGGTCTAACGGGCATCCGCAGCTTGACCATAGCTTGAGACGAGCGCTTAAGGTAGTTAGCCTACATGGTAACTAGCGCATTGGTGCCAAAGTAGACAAACTTTCTTTTAAATACGGGAATCGAGCTGATTAGTTACGTTAGCTTAGCCATAAACATATACACATATTGATGAAACATATATACGTACCTCCTATATCGCCAGGAAGCGTACATACTTATATTTTGACTAAAACTAACGAATTAAAAAAAAGAAAAGATATGGTTCCATACAGAACTTATGCACCTACTGTGCATCTGTGTAGGACGCACTGTGGCGCCAGCTGTAAGCAAATAAATGTAGTATTAATGTACTAGCAGCGTGCTCGAGGGCATAACTCACGGGATTTGGATCTAGACTTGAGATGCGGTGCGTGTGTGGGAGCGAAGTTAATCGCTCCTCAACGACGGTTCGAATGGTGGTTACGTGACCATAGGCACGAACCCGCAGAGTTTGATGGACTAGGAGGTATGACTAGTCAGCTACTTTTGTTTCATCGGGAATCGGGAGAATCGATTAAACCGTTTTGCGTCCGTCTCTTGTACTACAGGCCATTGGAGTATAGGGTTCATAGCTGATACCACTAAAGGGCTGGGATAGTTTTCAGCTCTGTCCAAGTAGTTTGACACGAAGAACTTAATGTAGACCCTGATCGAAGGTAGACATACCCACTGCTCACCGCACAGTACTTAGTTAAAATCCCGCTTATCGTATTTTCTGATGTATATTTTTTAACCCACATAAGTGCTTCGTTCCTTACGTGCCTTTGTTTGATATTAAATAGTCTATAGCCTTTCTCAATACGTAGCAAATAATATGTTAAAGAATTTTTTCACATTTGTATGATAATTCCAGAGATTTTTGCATTGAAAACAAACAAGAAAATAAATTATTGAACTTCATAAAGCAATACATAATATCTATTTTCGTATAGTTGCTCGCATTTTTTCAAGTTAGTCCAAGACAAAGTCTAAAGTCCATCGTAAACTATTCCATATATTATAGTGCATTCATTCTACGAAAAGAAAATCTCAAATTTAAGATGTTAAAGAACTGAACAAAAATCAATTATCGTTTTAATCATAAAATAGAAAAGAAAATGAAAAAGCCTACGATCATTTTAACATTGTGTAAATTTGAATGTTCTTCGAGTCACTATAATAAAGTCTTTAAGTCCATTACTCCGATATAATTAAAGCCTTTGACAACTGTAACACTAAGCTCCGTGACCCGACTTTAATTGAACATAGCACGTTGCCTTATCCAATGAAACCTTTTTGAATACGTAATGAAAGTTAAACGAACTATTAACTTCGAGATTTTAATCAGTAAATTTAACGTGGAATTTGTTTAAGATTGTCTATTTAATTGAGAGTTTGCTGTAAATTTTGACGGTGAATGGATGGGCCCCTTTCTGTATAATAAGGGATTGTATTTTGTCTTTGAGAATAATCAAGAAATCTGTAATTTTGAACGAAATAATGGGTATAATGTATATACAAATATATGTAATAAAAATACAGTTCCTTTGAAGGTTAATTATATTAAAAATACTGAATGCATCGGTGCATCATGCAAAAATTAAAACCCGTCCGCAAACTTTTTAATTCCCACATATCATAATTTAACACATTAACATTATGTGACTGAAATATAACACACCATGCCTATATAAATAGCCAATGTCATTCACAGAATTAATACACATCTAAAACACCTCCTATGATAAAGCCCAATAATTTGTTTAGTCTACAAAGTACGCCAGAGAAATATGTTTTTACATCAAGTGATTACTCAATATTATTCATTAGTTTTGCTCATGGCTTCACTTATTGAATATAGATTTGGCCTGTCATTCGAGAACACTGTTTGTTACTTCATGTCCTTCTCTGTGCCCCTGAGAACGTTTATACGAAAATTTATAATGATCGGTTGAGTAGTTAAAGAGTAAAAGCGTAACAAACTAAGTTACATTCGTTTTTGGACATAAAATATACTCGAATCTTAAAGACTTAACCCAAGTCTGTGGTCCGGTGAAGCTGTTAAGACCTTGCTTGGTCAATAGCGTAGTCAGTTCGAAGAAAAAAAAAAAAAAAAAACTTAACCCAAGTAACTCGTATAAATATCGTTATACTAGCTGATACCCGCGACTTCGTCTGTGCCGTTTATTATTTTAACAGGACATTTACATATATTTACATACATAAGAAAAACCACAAGTATCACACCGGTTGCTCCACTTCATCAGAAGATACATTCATAAGAAAATACATTCCTTAACGCATAGTTATAAAAATCATAGTTTCTTTGACTTTAACAACTTTATACTAAACTAGCTTCTACCAGCGACTTCGTCCGCATGAAATAGTTACTTTAGGCTAAAGCTAAAATCCAAAGGTATCTCTGAAAAGGAAAAAAAAAACTCCCATTTGGAACATTCGTCATTACTGCTCCACTCTTATTGGTCTTAACGTGATGATATACAGCGTATAGCCTCCCTCGATAGCTATCTAGTATTGAAATATTTTTTCAAATCAGACCAGTAGATCCTGAGATTAGGGCGTTCAAGCGAACAAACAAACAAACAGCTTTATAATATTAGTATAGATAAAGCTATAGTGATTATAGTTTGAGATAAAGACCAAGTATTTAAGAAATAAGCAAATAAAAATGAATCCAAATTTATTCAGTAATTTTTAAGTAATGCGCGTACAACGGTAGACCTCTACCATTTTGTTTATATAGACTATGAAATCTATAAGAAATAACTCAGTAACACGTTCATAAGGATCTCATAAATCTCTATAAACGCCGAGTCGCGATATTTTCGTCGTGTCAAAGGGATATTAAAATTCGCTTGGGCGAATTTCACCGCAATTAGCATTAAGGTTATATGCAAAATATGACACGCCATACCCCATGGTCTATGTCAGTTTTAGCTTTTGTTTCTAGTTCTATTTAACTGAACGGCCATTATTCATTAAAAGAGGTTAATGAAGCCTTATTTATGATGCTGTTTACAATTTAGACATATTTTTTTATTCGCGATGGCCTTGGGTTGAGGCCCAAGGATTGTTAGTGCAGATTTAGACGTCGCGAGGTGATTAAAGGATTATTACGGTGATTTGCATTGCATTATAGATTTCCTTAAGTCATTGCTTTGTGATTTCTCGTTAGTCTGTAGTGTTATACATTGAAATTATGGGGACTGAATTGGTAGTCAAATTTTTGCATCAACGTCAGCGTCTACTTTTTTTTAATGGCTCCTCATAAATAAGAATTCTGTCAGTGTAATGTCATTGATGAAATATTGTTCTTATAGACCCTTGCTATTAAGGGGCCATCCATAAATTACGTCACACGTTAAGGGATGGGAGGGGGTCGACGAAGTGTGACATTGTGTGACAAGGGGGTGGGAGGGGTCCTAAATTTTGTGACGTCACATTTCCAAATCTACGTGTTAAAACATGAACTTTGCACTATTAACGAAATTTTGTTTATTTCTTCAAATTTTTGACTTGATACTAATTTTTGTTCAAAAATAATTTAAATGAATATAAAACTAATTTCGAACCTGCTGTTTGAATTCAATAATTACTAAATGTAAAATTGCAAAATATGTGATGTCACACTAGGGAGGAGGGAGTCTCACAAATGTGACCAGCTGTGACAAGGACGGGGGAGGGGTTAAAAAAACCATGAAATTCGTGTGACGTAATTTATGGATAGCCCCTAACACGTTTTTGAATCCAAATGCTACTATTTTTTACACAGTTTCTCACAGGGTTATTTAACTATTCCCTGAATGTAGGCATAGTAATTAAACAATGAAGATACATATAAAATATAAATGTATTTTTCTAACACAAGTGGTAATAAAATTCACTACACAAGTGCGGATATCAATTCGCGACCTCTTGGTTTAAAAGAAGGGTCTATAACAATTGCGTTAAGAGGCTTATAAAATAGCAGAACACCATTGGAGGTAAAAAAAATTTTAAAGAATAATCTAGACTTACTTGATGCAATTATTAATGCCATTCAACCAATTCGTATTTATTTATATGTATGTGAACCGAACGAAATCGCGGGTAATCTTTAGGGGAAATTAAAAGAATAACGGTGGTTCTATGAAGGTTCTGATAGTTTGCAAATGCACTATCATTTTTTTATTTCCCGGATTATCAGTGGTATTATCACTACGATTCCAGCTGAAAACGTTACTTGTAATTCGAAAACACGCGCTAATTATTCTTAATTTGATATTTCCTCCTTGCAAATTCCGGTTCGACATTATTTTTTACATCTTACCTCTTTCCTCATATTAAAAAGATGTAAAACCAGGCATTAATTAAAATATCGTTAGCAGAGTACGAAATTTGCTTCATACGGAGATAAATCTTGAGAGCGAGCTGGGGATGTGAAATAGAAAAAAAATAGTACTCGAATCGTTGACTACCCCTCCTCTCAGCATTGCTTGTGTAATACGGTATTAATTAAAAATTTCCGCTATGAAGGAATTAAGCACCGGCCGTGTTGCCTTTTGGAGCAGAAGTATGCCCACTCGCAACTATTTCAAACAAAATCTATAAATATGAATAAGATAGAAGAGTCTGCTTTTTGTCCTGACTAATCTATGAAACAGGTGAACCGATTTTGATGACTCGTTTACTGACGAATATGGAATTTTTCAGAGTTATCGTTATCATCTTACCCTTATCCCACCTAAGTAGGGTCGGCACAATATGTTTTTCGCTTCTACTTTCCCCTATCAGATGTCATCGCAGTATTCACACCTTTTATACACATGTCATTTTACACACAGTCCATCTACGCCTTTTTCGATCTTCCTCTACTTTTATATCTGTCCACTTTCATACTCAAATTTGTTCCATAATTTTCATCTCTTATCATACTCATAATATGCCCTTAATATGCTAACCTATTGCAGCTCAACTTCTCTGTCTCAGGAACTTTTCAGAGTATTATTTAGATTATATATCATTACGCTTCGCTATAAGGAGTATGCAGTAATTATAAAAAAGGTGACTTTACAACAGCAGAATAGTTAAAGGTAGGTACAAAGGGATTAACTAGTAAAGGTCAAAGTTACAATTAAAATAATAAAAGTTTACAATTAATCCAAATGAAACATCAATACCATTAGAACGAGATTTAAATTGGGATCTAGTTAGTTTGTAACAAAGAGAGTGTAACAGTATATAGAATAAGTCAGTGGGGAGGGTTTAAGCTATCATACATTAACCAACCAGACGTGAGCGGTGTAACATGACTTTCTGCTTATATCTAACCAAAAGGTCTAGGGCATGTGACCACAGGCGTATTCTGGTAGCTGAACTTTAATTCCTTAGGTTTAGTATCTTAGTATTTTGGTCTACATACTCAAATGCTAAATATAAATTACTTGTATGTCTAAAACGGTCAAAAAATAAAATTACTTGATGGTTATAACACTTGACGTATAATGGTTTACATTATACATTTTTAATCTTTACCTAAAACTCTTTACAAATTGATGTACTCTAACATAGCTACTGTTAACAATACATCAAATTACAAACAACGTCGAAAATACATTTAATGAAGCATAGAACGACAACCGACCAGTCTGTGTGTTTCTGACAGACGATTAATTTATATCGTTTGTGTATCGACAGAGGCGATATGTCCACCATTTTTAAAGTCTGGAAATCACGGGAATAGTTTCTTTTTACTTTGCAGGTTTAATAGCATTTGACAACAATCTTTTTTTTTTGTTATACCTTATAAGTTTTAGTGTCTGACCATAGCCTTGATAGATTAATGGGTTTAAACGTAAACATCAATGTGATATTATTAGATATATTTTTAGGAACACGTACGAGTACGATACAAAATACGCAGTAAAAAGGAAGTGACAAAACAATTGACAGTAATGACAGTAGTGACATATGACATTACATTATTCGAGACCCAATTGTATTATGTGTACAGAGCAAGCTACAAACAATCATTATTGAAGACCTATTTTATTAATACATTCCTTTGCTTACTTTTTATGGCATTGCGTTTACAAAGACAGCTAGCTCTAATAAATCTCATCTAATATTAAATCACAATGTGGTCTAAGGTGGTAAACACGCCGAACCTAAAGGGTACTGGCTTTCAAGTGCAGCTACTGGAACACATCAACAGGTGTTTGGCGACAGATTTTCAACTTGACGAATGTAGTTATGTCAGGCTAAATTAGAAAAAGCCCTAGCACTATCTCCAAATATTGATGGAGCGTGAGATGGTACCATATAAAACCTAAAGGGAGATGATGATGAAGATCAAGCGATGATTTCTTAGTTGATAGCGTATTCGGACATAGTCACGATGGACGTGGGTCCGAATCCTTGTAACTGACAATCCGGTAGCTGTAGCTTCCGATGCCACGCTGAAGCTATTACTGGTTTCAGCATGAATGGATCGGCTCGCCCGGGGTACTATCACGCTCTCGCAGAAAACCGACGTGAAGTAACAGTGCTTGCATTGTTGCATTTCGTTCGGTCAGTGAAAGCGCCGGATAACCCACCTCCCCTCCGCTTCCCCACCCCTCCTCCCCTAAACACAGGGTGTTAACGCACTCACAACTCTTTTGGTGTTGCAAGTGTCTATGGGTGGTGGTGATCACTTAACATCAGGTGACCCACCTGTTCGTTTGCCTCCTATGATATAAAAAAAAGGAAAAAAGAAAACGTCGTGATAAACTATCATTGTTGTAGGGTTTTTCTAAGTCCGCTTGCCTAGGCACCATCTGCATATTGCAAATATGTCGCCAAGCACCTGTTTCTGTATTCCGTCAGCTGCATTTGAGAGCCAGTCCCCTCTTGGTTTGGCGTGTTAAGGCCACATTTTCATTTACCATTAGATGAATTGTAGATGATTGTGGTCAAACGCTATAATCTATAAAGTATAAAAAAAGGAAGCGTACATAGGTAGTAGATAAATATGGCCTTAAAATGTTATGTTTCGGGCTCAAAATAAGTTCACAGGTTGCCAAAAAATAATTAAAACATCAAGAAGTTGTTAAAACTGAACGATATTGGTCTATTTTACACACCACAAAACGTTTATCTTTCGCGTTAAATTTACAGTATAAAATTTGTTAAGAATAAAATACAATTTAGTATCGTAAGTACACTTTGTTCGAGTTTATCGTTCTTATATATACAATTATTTATTTGCATATACGCGGCCCGGCTTCGCATCTAAAATATAAAAAAAAAATGTAATTTATTCTTAGAAAACGATGATGACTTAGATGACTGTTTTCGAAACGATGGTAGTTTTAATGTTCATAAGCGCCTTCTCAGGGTCTAATTAAATAATATATTTTCGATTTTGAACACAATAATCCACAAGATATACGAATTTCATTAAAACATATTAACAGGGGCGTTGAACAGAAAAAAATTCTTAAAACAAAATTGTTTAAGACGAATAAAACATTTAAACTTTGTTTTCCACTGTTTTTACTCTCCCTCTAAGTGAATATTTCTAAACGTCCCGAGGAGGAATCGAGACATTCACTACAAGTATGCGTAAACGTAAAACACCCGAGACTTGTTTGGAAACTTCGTTTTAGGGTTTATTCTTGGGACGTATTGCGCCAAATCGTAACTACTTTGGCGACACAATATACGTACAGATGTTACAACTCTTTACGGTTCATGTAACCTTGGGTATGTTAACCTCTGAGGCTCAGGAATTAAGTTTATGTGCCATTGTCTGAACTTTCTTAAGATTATTCGATACTTTTTAGTTTTTTTGTAGCTGCTGGAAATTGTTTAGTTTCTTTTTTAATAATATAAACAGTGGTAGAAACTTCAATGTTTACCTGTGGGAGTACCAAAGCCACAATTTTTTCTTTTTTTTTATATACTTCGTAGGTTTTAGTGCTTCACCTCACCTGATGTCACATAACAAGCTAAATCTAGAGGGAGTCTGGCTTCAAAGTGCAGCTGCTGTTTGTATCTTTGTAATTTACTAGCTATTGCTCATGGATTAGGTCGCTTTAATCGTAGGTTTGGCCTTTCCGTGTACTGTAAAGTTACCTGAAAATCCATTCAGTAGATTTACGTAAATGCCTAATAAACACTCATCTATCTTCAACATAGATAGATATTCATTAACTAGCTGTACCCGCAGCTCCGCACGCGTTTTTTTTATTCGTATTAAAGAATTATAAAATTGTGAGACTATGTACAATTATAGAAATGCTCTTTAAAAGCAATTGTAAATACGACACGCACGCCACTTACAGTAACATGTAACGTGTACATTAGATATATAAATGCTAACAGTGTGCCAAATGAGGTTTGTCATCAGCAACATATTTGGAACCTTAACCCACCATATAACTACCTCAGTGCTCTCTTACACTGTATAAGGAACTATTGAAATAATAACTTAAAATATTATTATGAAGATTTACATTTACATCACATTTAATATACATTGTCATTATAATTAAGATTTTGTAACTATATAAAGAATAAACGCTTGTCTGTTCCGCAACAAATTGTATTATAGAACTCTTTGCGTAATATATTTATAATCTAAAATCTTATTAGGAAGACCTCTATATCATTAAAGTTATTAATAATTATAATGTCGATTTTAAAAAAATAAACTGATAATTATTTGTCCTATTAAAAATAAAGAATGAGTTGAAATCTTGCTAAATTTTATGTAGACAAAGTCGCGAGTAACGGCTAGTTTAAAATAGAATAACTTCCCGTGAAAATCGGTCTAACCGTTTTGTTGATAGCACAGCGGGCGAAGCCACGATTAACAGCTACTCTAAATCAAAATAAATTAAATTACTTTTTATAAGGTCCGCTATTTGCCCGTAAAAGTCCCGTGAAAATCGGTTGAACCGTTTTGGAGATAGCACTGCGGGCGAAGCCACGGTTAACAGCTAGTATAAACTAAAATTGCTTGAATTACTTTTTATAGGGATAGACATCTGTCAATAAAAGTTTCGTGAAGATCGGTTTAATCGTTTTGAAGATAGTATTGCGGGCGAAGGCACGGTTAACAGCTAGTTTAAATTAAATAAACTAAATTACTTGTTATGATGTCCGTTATCTGCTGGTGAAAGTTCCATGAAAATCGGTTTAACCGTTTTGGAGATAGCATTGCGGACGAAACCACGGTTGATAGCTAGTCTAATTTAAAGTAGCCTAAGTAACCCGCTGTAATTTCAGCTATCTACCAGTAAAATTCCCGTCTAAATCGGTCCAGCCGTTTCGGAGATTACCCGGAATAAACAGGCAGACAGACAGACCGACAAAAATTTTAAAACTTGCATTTTTTTCATCAGTAGCGTGTATACTTTCGTACCCAATCAGTCAAAAATTTTTATCTTGATATTACATACAGACACTTCATTTTTATTATATGTATAGATAGATAGATATAGATATTTGGTTTATAATAATGATATTTCACACTGGTATTCAATAATTTCTCTTTGGTTAGAAAATTATTATAAGTAAGAGTATTTATTTCAAGATAAAATAGAAATATCAATTGCGAAGATCTTGTTTTAGACGTAGTCAGAGTAAATAAAAGTAAATATAGGTTAATTAATAGCTGAACTTCATTGTGATCGAGTACATTGCAAAACGTGTCATATCCAGTTAGATGAGATCTGCGATAGCTGGAGAGCTACAAGATGCTTTGATGTCATGCTTATCAGGCAAACAATCGAGGGAACCAATAATTATGTGTACCAAAGAAAATGTATATTTTTATCCTATAAGTTTTATTTGCGTTTGACCCCAATCTCACCTGATATTTTTATTTTTGGCAAGCAATATTCTGTACCAGTAATAATCGAATTACTGCCATTGTCGAGTAAGTAATAATATTACAAGTTTCTTGCTATCTAACCTGATGTATAATGAGTATGATGGTAAAAACGCCAAAGTTAAAAGGGACTAGCTCTCAAGTACCTACTGCTGACGAAACACACCAACTTCTCGGTTTGCCCGGGGTAGTAACACCCGACCCACAGAAAACCAACGTGAATCAACACTGCTTGCATTGTTGCGTTTCGTTCGGTCAGTGAGAGCACTGGATACCCACTTCCCCTCACCTCCCCCTCCCCCACTCCCTCTACCCCTTACACAGGCTGGCAACGCACTTGCGGCTCTCCTGGTGTTGCAAGTGTCTATGGACGGTGGTGATCACATAGCATCAGGTGACCCACCTGTTCATTTGCCACCTATGGTATAAAGAAAAGAAGGTGCTTAGCGATAGATTTTCAAATTGAGGGTGGTAGCTAGCCAGGCGGATTTAGAAACAACTTTACCACCATGGTATTGTTCCATCATGATATTTTCCTTCATCGGAGGCTCCAACGTAGTGACTAAGTTTCGAACCTATGTCCATCGACGCTATAATTGAATACGCTATCGACTGAGTCATCATTTTCTTCTTATAAACAGGACGTGTACCAATAATTAAGATAACTTTACAAGTAATTTTAAAGTCATACATTCTTTAAAGATACACTCATCAAAAAAGTCTAAGCAACATGTACTAATTTAAATTTTAGGATGGTTCTTCACATTATAACGTTGTATTTTATTTTTAAAATAATATCTTTAGGGTTCTATGATGTAAAAATAACAGCTGTTGTCTTAATAAGTTCTTTTAATAACAGAAATGAACAATATTAGAATATACTGTAGAAACTAAGATACATAAGAAACTAAACTTTTTTCTTACAAAATGAAATTTCTAAAGAGAATGTATTTATTGTGAAAGAATAGAACAATTTAATACAAAGTATGGGCTGCTCTGCTATTCAGAACTTGTCGGCAACGATTATTCATTGAATTAATGAGACTGTTTATGTCATCTTGCGGTATTCGCTCCCAATGGAATTGTAGCAAATCCTTCAGCTGTTGGGTTGTTGTCGCTCCGTCCAAGTCCTTCAAAACACGTCTCTGGAGCATGTCCCATGCGTGCTCGATGGGGTTGAGATCTGGCGATTGTACAGGCCAGGGCAATACCCGGATGTTCTCCGTTGCAAAGTATTCACTGGTTCGCCGAGCTGTATGTGAACGCGCATTGTTATGCATTAACCTAAAATCGGAGCCAAAGGTTTGTGCAAATGGGTAGACATAAGGTCTGTGAATATCCTCAATGTAATTTTCAGCATTCATGTTTCCATTTACAAAAAAGAGCTCAGTTCGCCTGTTCTTCATAATACCCGCCCATAACATAACATTTGAGCCGCTGTATGGATGAACTTCCTGAACGCACCTGAGCCTTTCAGTATTTCCGGGCCGACGATACACTCGCACCCTTCTTGTATCAGGCTTAAACCCGAATCGCGACTCATCGGAAAACATAATTTTATCCCATTGTTCCTGGGTCCATGTTATGCGTTCTCTACACCATTCATGTCGACGAGCGCAATTCCCGTTACGTATCGGTGGGCACCTGATTGGGCGTCGAGCTCGTAGGCCGTACTCATGCAGTCGATTTCGCACAGTTTGAGGACTTACATCAACACCACTTGAAATTTGTAGCCTCAAACTTATCTCTCGAGCGGTTAACATCGGCTGGCGTCTTGCAGTCAGTTGTATGTACCGGTCTTGCCGAGTGGTTGTACTCCTTTTACGGCCTGGATGCTGTTCAGCGGGTTCTCCTGTATTATTGTAGCGCTGCCAAAGACGACAAATAACACTTCTATGAATGCCAAAATGTCGAGATACCTGAGATTGATTACTTCCCGCTTGCAACATCCCTACAGCTCTTTGCATTTCATCTGCCATCAAATGAGGTCGCTTCATGACATAAAGAATATCTAACAATTCAATTTTGTCGCTAACTTTATTTAAATGGTTGGTAAAATTATAAAATCAAGACTAAACGTAGCAATTAAAACGCACTTAAATTCAAACAAATTCGCAGTCATTTGAATTTTATGAAAAAACAAAACATAATCAAATTTTTTTTTTACAACCAGCCAGTATGTCATCAATAACAAAAAAGTTTACTTACCTACGCACTTTGTTTGAGTAAATACTTAGAAATTAATTAATATAAATGTTAAAATTTGTAATATCACGCATGTTGCTTAGACTTTTTTGATGTGTGTATTATTGACTGAAAAAAAAACAGTTTCCAGCTCCACAATAAAAAAAATATATACATGGACAATATTATACTTTATTTTCAAATTATACGTTTTTTAGAATAAAAAAAAATCTGTTAACTATTCTTACAGTCAATTTTTATTAAAGTAGTTTGTGAAACGAATAAAATGTTACTTTTCTCATAAAATGAAAGTGATATTTATATTATTTTCATAAACTATCAATCTCTTAATAACATATAAGTTCCGTAAACAAAATTTCACCAGCGTCGTCTGAAAATAAAACATTTTTTTTTCGTCATTATATATTTTACACGATTTTTAAAATTATTACTTTCAATTCGTAAGCCGTAACAGTACAGACAGTATAACAGATTTATAAATATATTTGTAGATAGCTTATTTATACTAATATTATAAAGAGGTAAAGTTTGTGAGTTTGTGACGTTGTGGCGTTGTAGGGGGTAATCTCAGGAACTACTGGTCCGATTTGAATAATTCTTTCAGTGTTATATAACTCATTCATCGAGAATGGTTATAGGCTATATATATCATCACGCTAAGGCCAATATGAGCGGAGCACAGATGAAAAATGTTTCAAAATCGAGATGTTTTTTTCTTTTTGAGAGCTTCTGCTGCGTGTCAGCGTTAACCCAGAGTAGTAACTATTACTACGCGGACTAGCGGCTAGTAACCAATAAACACACGACGTCAATGCGGAAACAGTTAGTTACATAATAGAATCATAATTGTTTTCTTTATTGCAAGAATTATATATCCTATGTACTTAGAAAGAAAGAAATGCTTAAATAATAAAAATATGGGACCCAAGATGAGGAAAAACCTACGTTACGTACAATTACACTGTTATGTAGGTTGTGTTGTATAGTATAAGAAGTAATTCAAATAAGTCTCTTCTATTCAGTGTTACATTTAAGAATATCACTTGAACAAAGTCAGGAACAATAAGTGTATGACATAATAGCTGACCCTGCCACGCGTTGCTGTGGCTCAGTTATTATATTATTTAATATAATTCATAATTGTTGTAAAAAATAAATAATGACCAATAAACATCACTTAATGATTTCAATTTTTTTTTTAATATATAAAACTACTTTTTGTGACGTAAATATAAAAGTTAGATATATGCTGTCGGTGACTTTTTCGTAGGCATTATCAAGTTCTACAACTTTTCTCTAGAACTCAATCATATGTCTCTCATGGTTAAGCAGGGTTCGTAAGAAACGTTTTCGTTCGCCCGTTTTTTATCCGACTTTGAAAATCCGACTATCACAAAAAAGTCTTTTCATTTTTCGGGTTAATATATGATATTCACAAATAAAGTGACTTTCTATTGGTAAAATAATTTTCAAAATCGGTTTGGTAGATCCAGATATTACCCCCTACAACCTCACAAACTTTACCTCTTTATAATATTAGTAAAGAAGTATAGATTTAGGTGTCGGATTTGTTATATGACACTGCGGATATGCCAGAATACGCATAAACTATTTCCAAAATTAGTGAAAGTTTAATTTGTTTCAATGAGGCCACTGTGAAAAGCTACTTTGCAGAACTATTAGCTACTAATACCATTAAATGTAATTTTAGGAAAAAAATCAGCGTAATAAAGTAAACTCCAAATATAATAGTCATCCAGTGAATCACGTTACCCTTTGTACTCTTCAGAGACCTTTTATGCAGACAGATCGGGTTTCGCTCGTTAATGGCGTCTCCTCTCGAGTTATCTTTCAATAAGCAATGGAAAATATAATATCAATTTAACAGGACACTGTTATGTTATGTGAATTTTATTTATATATTTTTTATATCTGTAATTCGTCTTTATAATTGTTATGAACTAGTCAACGTAATATCCATACTTAATATTATAAAGCTGAAGAGTTTGTTTGCTTGAAAACGCTAATCTTAGGAACTACAGGCCCGATTTGAAAAATTATTTCAGCGTCAGATAGCTCATTTATCGAACATATATATCATCACGCTAAGAGCAATAGGGGCGAAGCACTAGTGAATAATGTTTCAAAATCGGGGTTAATGTACGTATAATTAAAAATATTTTCACCTTCTACGTAAACGAAGTCGCGAGTTAAAATTGGCGTTAACCCTAAATAGCTATTCCTTGAGAACGAACTCGCAGACAGAACGTAGTAGCTTCATAAAATTCACAGTGACTTTATCAAGGTCGTAAAGCCGCGAAGTAGACTGTAACGTTCTGACAATCTGACCTGCCTCTCAGAATTTGACCTCTTTCGATCTAACTATGCTATTTACGTGGTGGTAGGGTTTTTTCTACGTCCGCTTGGCTAGCTTCCACTCTCAAGTCGAAAATCTATCGCCAAGCACCCTGTTAGTGTGTTCCGGCAGCTGCACTTTACATCAAGTCTTATCTACGTTTGACATATTTATCATCTCAGACCATATCGACAATTTTTAACATCAGATTAGATTGTGGTCAAACGCTAAAATCTATAAAGTATAAAAAAAACACTCAAAAAAGCTTGCCTCAGACTATGAACAGTCACGGCTTCTTTGACATACTCTCTACCCATTCTTAAATGGATTGTTGTAGTCCATTAGGGTGTATGCCGATAACTAGACAATGCGCCACTTATTAATGTCATTCAGATTTGAGAAGGTACCATTAAGGCATCAGATAGGGCTGTACCGGTGACCTCTTACCGATCTACCGGTGTGATTGAAGTATTCAACTATAACCATAATGGTACCGATTTTCTAAGCCTTTTCTACAACTATCAATTTGAGAATCCTTCACAAAGCACCTATACGTTTTAACCTCACAAGCGATCATCATAAACTATTATTAGCTTTACATTCTTAATCTTACGATTCTCATGTATAATTTTTAACCTAATTAACAGCTCAACATCCACCGTATAAACGAATGTACCTAATATAGATGTTATTTAATCCATTATATTATAGTTACTATATTATTTTGTTACTCTATATTTGTTGTAAGCTTCACTACTTGTAATGTTATAGATTTGTCATTTTTTTTTGTTTTCAATAAAAAATATTATTATTATTTAGAAAAATAGTACAAATAGTAGGCTTCCCGAGGGATAGATTAAATCTAGATTAATGCGAGTGAAACCGAGAGCCAGAGAAAGCTAAATATAAAACGTTATAAAAAGTTAAATATATAATCATGTAATTGCTCTACAGTTTCAATAAAGTGTAGATTACTTTTGGGTAAATTATAATTGTCAACAAATACAATCCTCCGTGACACAAATATACCCATAATAATATAACAACTTCGAAAACGCGATACAAAGGGAATTGTTACAAATATAATATGGAGATAAATGTTGAAAGCGAAGGGATGATTCACAATTGGGGGACAAACTTCCCAGACACTCAGACCCAGATATATAATTGACAGGAGCGTACATAAAATCGCTTATTCATTTCTTCCATGTGCCAAGAGTGTATTTTATCAGGGTATGTTATGTGAAGACGCTATAAGTATTCGTGAATTGTACATCACATATTGTCAAACGCAGATTTATTTGTATTTTTTACTGCAGGTTTATTTGGGGCTTATTTTATCCATCTTTGCCCTCCGACACATCGTCTTTAGCGTAGTTTCTGTGCTACATTTTGTATATTAATTGCTGTGATCATAAGTATCGTAACGTGATTATAGAGAGCCTATAAGTAAATAACAAAATGAAAAAAATATTTTACAATTCTGACAAGTGAGCGCTAATATTTTTAGCGCATTTGTATACAAGTTTGGTAAAAATAATTTTTATTTCCAAACTTACATGACACCTATTATTATATTTTGGTCAATGGTAATCTATACTAATATTATAAAGCTAAAGGGTTTGTTTCTTTGGTTGAACGCGCTAATCTCAGGAACTGCTAGTCTGATTTGAAAAATTCTATAAGTGTTAGATAGCTTATTTATCGAGGAAGGCTATAAGTTATACGCGTATATCACCACGCTAAGACTAATAGGAGTAGAGCAACAATGAAGAATGTTTCAAACTCGTTTTTTTTTCTTTATCCACTTTTTGAGCTTCCATTGCGTGTTAACGTTAGTCCAAAGTAGCTACTACTGTAGGTGGTAGAGCCACACTGAAGCTATTACTGGTTTCAGCTTGAATGGGTAAGCTCGCCCGGGGTACTACTATCCGACCCACTGAAACACCCACGTGAAGTAACAGTGCTTGCATTGTTGCGTTTCGTTCGGTCAGTGAGAGCACCGGAGGTCCATCTCTCCTTTCCCTTTCCCCGCTCCCACAAACACAAGCTGGCAACGCACTTGCGACACCCCTGGTGTTGCTAGTGTCTATGGACGGCGGTAATCACTTAATATCAGGTGACCCACTTGTTCGTTTGCTTCCTATTAAAAAAAAAACATTCCACGCGGACGAAGTTGCAGGCAGAAGCTAGTATATTTATAATAGTGCTTAAAAAGTATATGGAATTCATTTCGAAATAATTACAAATTGTAGTAACTTTTCGTTTAACAATTTTACTTTTGTCTTTGTTTGTTTTTATGTTCATATGTTTTTTTCTTAGAATACTATGTTTATTGGTTTACAGCCTTTCAAACAGTATGACAATGAGACATTGATCTTACTACGCAATTTCATTAATGATATATTATGTTCGCCTTTTGTCATCAAGACGCGAGTTACGAATTAAGTGTCACTTATCGCGCTGACGACAGCTCCCGTTTGTCAAACGTTCAAAATTACTCGTTTGAATGAGTAATGAACTAACGAATGAAGAATAGAAATCATTCAATCTCGAAGTAAAATAACGGGCGATTGTTAATTTGAAAAGTTTTGATTTCGAAATTGGAAAATTTTGTTACATATTTAATACTGGTTTTCATTTGTTCTATCTGCCATTTTGTTTTTAATTTAGTCTCTTATGTGTTTCAAGATCTAAGTAACTGTATACATTATGAATTTATTTTTACCTTTATATATATAATTCTTCTGTCTGTGTGTATGTGACTGAATTCCTCTTTGAAACTCCTCCTGAAAACAGCTGGAAAGTTTTTGTGTGTGCTCAGCTGGATTCAAAAATGGTTTAGATTCACAACTGTACCCCGTAGAAATCCCGCAACGTGCTTAGTGTTAGCAATTCGATCAGTGCTGATACCATGCCTTCTCAAAGGGTGTTGTTAGTCCTGATTGTCAATTGTAATTAACTATATTCCGTAGAGGCAGTGTCGTGCCAGCCTGTAAGCATCTCTACAGTTGAATAATGGATGCACTGATCCTGCAATATGCATCGTGTTAGCAATCCAATCAGTCACTGATACCATGACTCCTTAAAAGTGTTGTTACTCCTGATTGTCAATTGTCATTAACTATATCCCGTAGAGGCAGTGTCATGTCAGCATGTAAGCATCTCTGCAGTTATAGATGCACTGATCCTGCAATATGCATCGTGTTAGCAATCCAATCGGTCACTGATACCATGCCCCCTTAAAAGGTGTAGTTACTCCTGATTGTCAACTGTCATTAACTACATCCCGCAGAGGCAGTCTCATGCCAGCCTGTAAGCATCTCTGCAGTTATAGATACACAGATCCTGCAATATGCGTCGTGTTAGCAATCCAATCAGTCACTGATACCATGACTCCTTAAAAGTGTTGTTACTCCTGATTGTCAATTGTCATTAACTATATCCCGTAGAGGCAGTGTCATATCAGTATGTAAGCATCTCTGCAGTTGTAGATGCATTGATCCTGCAATATGCATCGTGTTAGTAATCCGATAAGTCACTGATACCAAGCCTCCTTAAAGGGCGTAGTTACTCCTGATTGTCAACTGTCATTAACTACATCCCGTAGAGGCAGTCTCATGCCAGCCTGTAAGCATCTCTGCAGTTATAGATACACAGATCCTGCAATATGCATCGTGTTAGTAATCCGATAAGTCACTGATACCATGCCTCCTTAAAGGGTGTTGTAACTCCTGATTGTCAATTGTAATTAACTATATCCCGTAGAGGCAGTATCGTGCCAGCCTGTAAGCATCTCTGGAGTAGAATAATGGATGCACTGACCCTGCAATATGCATCGTGTTAGCAATCCAATAAGGGACAGACATCATGCTCCTTTAAATAAAGGGTATTACTATTGATTGTCGATTGTCATTAACTACTTCTCGTAATATGTCTCGCAACGTTTTTAAGAGCGTTCTAAGCCGTAATTCACGCACAAACGTAACGTAGTCGTATTAATTTACATACGTCGCGTCGTGACAACAAAGGCACTGTGACAGTTTACCCGGCGGAAAGATTTACGGTTGCGTCTTTAATTAGAAGATTTCTGTGTGGAGGCCGGATGAGACGCGTGCGTCTCACCGTTTTGAACATCCACCTGGGAGACTTTAAATCTTTTATTAGTCACACTCAAATGTCATTGGTGTAGGACCGTATTATTTAACTTCTTTTAAAACAGTGTCCTTCCACGCTCGAGGTGATTTTTATGTTTCACTCTTTATCTCCAATGAACCAGGAATCCAATTTTCTTCTATACATATAATAAGAATGTAAATCTAAAGAGTCTGTACTTTCTTCATTTTCATGAAAAATAATGTTGTAGGTGTGTAGGAATAAGTAATAAAATACATTTAAATCATTTTTAGAAATGTCTGTCTGTCTATCTGTCTGTCTGTATGAGCACGCATCATTGCAAAAGTACTGGTTCTGGACTTAATACATTCAGATAATTATATTAATCACCGTTTTTTACATAAGGTTCCAAGCGGACGAAGCCGAGGGCACAGCTAGTACTAGTAGTAATAAGAATAATATGTATCTATCTGAGCTATCTTTGACTAGGTAGAAGAGTTAGAGTAGGTATTATATATAGCATATTGCTGTAAAACTTGAGAGTAATAAAATGATGATCAATTCGATCGCATTTCTTTGTGCTCTCTTATGAATTAGTTAATAATTTAATGAATTATTTAAATACGCCATATTTCTTTGTATTGAAAAAAAGCGAAGGTTCGAGTAATTTATAGTAGAGGAAATCATGAATAATTAAAGAAAAAGTTTCAGGAATTTAAAAACATAGCTCTGCTCTCCGAATATAATCCTGATTAATTTAATATATGTTCGCAAAAACTCTGATAAGCTAGATTCTGTAAAAGACAGGAATCATTTTAATACCAGAAATTGCTATAAACTAGCAATTTCACATTTTAGGCTCAGCATATCTAATAATTATTCTTAGGTAATGGTTTTAAGGTCTACAATAATGTCTTAAAGGACTTGTAGCGCAATAAGTTAAAGCACTATACCAAACCGGTTTTATGTTCAAAAGATTATTATTATAGGGTTATGAATTGATACGTGAACGATAGTGATGTATGTCTACAAGTGGTATTGCTCTTTGTATTATACTATATTAAGATACTGTTACTCCTCTCCTTGCTTCTCTCTGTATATATATTAACCTTTTGCATACGACGTTTTTTTCATTCGTATTGCTGGTAGCAACTCGATACCGCGATTGTCTGCTGTTATCAAAAGCATAACAATCCGCGAGCCGCAACCCTCATTTGTCACCAACATTTTATATAGCTCCGCTCCGGAGCCCTCGAGTGCAAAGGGTTAAGATACGATTGTCTATAGTTGTAAAAAAAATACAGCTCTAATAAAATGGCTTTAAAAAAAAACTGAGTTTGTCGCCGGCTCATCTCGATGACTAAGCTATTAGTCCAAACCGTTGATAGTGTTTTTAACGGTCATAAGCGCCTTCTTAGAGCCTAAGTTCAAGAAAATATATTTGATTTCATTTGAAACCAACACCATACAGTATAGTATTAATCAGACTTCGTTTTTTAAGGTTCTTTTCTTATATTTTTAACTATTTTGTGACTGCGACTTCTTTCTCCTGGCAACGATTGTTTCCTGTAGTCGTTTACTTCAAAACAACTTGTTTATTAAATTATTTTATTGTAAAACTAGTCAACGTTCCCGATTTCGTTCTCATAAAAGTGGTGTTATTGTTACACGGGAAATAAGTATTTTATCTTCTAGATTAAATAATAAATAATTTTGAGGGGACGATGCCTTAGTTGATAGCGTGTTCGTATAGAGTGTCGATGAACGTAAAAGCGAAAAACTTGCAACTGAATCGGTACTTCCAGTGAAGGAAAACGTTGTGATGAACCCATAGCATGGTGGTAGAGCCTTTTCTAAGTCCGCCTGAAAATCTGTCATCAAGAGCCTGTTGTTATGTTCCGATAGCTACAATTGTAAGACAGTCCCTACCCCACCAAATCTGTAAAGTATTATAAAAAAGTATGCTATCTATTAATATTTATTTGTACCTAACTTTTGTGCGCGGCCTCGTTTACATTAAAGTAGATCTAACCTAGGAACTGTACTTTTGTGATAATTTTATGATGATCGGTTAAGTATTCTAAGCGTGGAAACATAAGAAAGAAATAAACAAAGTGACGTTCGTTTTTATAATATCAATTAGGAGGATTACGACGGTTAGGTTTTTTTTAATTACCGCTAAAGTAACCATGGCAAATTAAATGCCGTTAATTGAATTCAGTTGTTTCGGATAGAGCAGTCAAAAATTCATTTCAATCTTGTCTATATGTATTTGAGCTACACTCATTTAATATTTTTTTATTTTTCCTCCGAGTTCCTAATATTTCAATTCCTATAATAAATTTAATTCTAACTACGGTACTGTTGGGGAACCTTGGAAAGGCCCTCTATGACAAGGGTGTACCGTAATTCATTATTGATATTAAATTATATCTCTAAAACCCACTGTATGTATTTAAACCGTGTTTATTCTATTATCAGCAATGAATATACACAAATAAATATAATTGAAGTGTTTTTGTATATCGGGACTACACATCGAAACGGCTGAATCGATTTTTATTAAACTTTTATCAGCAGTTAAGCAACTAGGCAACATATTGTTATGCTTTTCTGTATGGACTAATGTTGTAATTATACAGAATAATCTAAATACAGTAGGAGGTTTGACGAGGTTAAATAGTAATTAAAAAATAATGAAAATTAAGAGTGCAGATCTTAGTTTATACAAAATGTGTAGTTCCCATGTGGCAACAACTTTTATCCACGAGAGCAAAGTCGCACCAGTTAACGCACAAAGGAAAAAACATAAGTACCACACCGCTTGCACCACTTTTCTACGGTGAGAAAACATCGCAAAACACGTAGTAAACATGAGAAAATTGTAGTCTCTTAAAACCTTACATTAAGTGAAGCTACCGTGATGATTGATTTTTTTAAATAAAGACCAAATGATTAAGAAGTGAAACAAAAAAGGGGATCGAAATGTATTCTGCAGTTTTTGAGTTTTAATGCACAACGATAGACCTCTATAGTATTAATTATGTAAGAATACTGATTATTTAGAGTGAGGATTACTACGAAAATAGACCACCCTTTCCCACTACAATTTATAATAAACAACAAACACGAGGCTTAGGTTAGGGAACAGCTTAAAAGAATCTTGGGTACACAAATCAAGGTTGAAGGTACAAGGCGGCCATTAGAAGATGTTATGTAACTGTGTTATGATTTAATCCCGATGTTTTTTTAACTGCGATTTTTTTTTTTTTTTTTTTATATCATAGGCGGCAAACGAACAGGTGGGTCACCTGATGTAAGTGATCACCACCGTCCATAGACACTTGCAACACCAAGGGAGTCGCAAGTGCGTTGCCAACCTGTGTGGGGGGGGGGGAGGAGGAAGGGAAGGGGAAAGTGGAAGGGGAGGGGAGGTGGATCTCCGGCGCTCCCACGGACCGAACGAAACGCAACAATGCAAGCACTGTTACTTCACGTCGGTTTTCTGTGAGAGGGTGGTACTACCCCGGGCGAGCCGATCCATTCATGATGTAACCAGTAAGTTTCAGCGTGGCTCTACCACTAGCAATTCATTCATTTCATTACACTACTGACGAATCATTGTCGTTGCAAAAATCAAAAAGATTATTAGTTTTGATGGCTCGTACGAAATGATTCTTCTCAAGCGGTATTCTTTTAGTTTTTGCTCTTAGTATTTCTTAAATAGCAAGCAATGGCTTCCTCCAAGAGCTGTTCAACCTTGCATTACAAAAACAATTATTCTCATATCAAAACTGTTACCACGCAATTACATACAAAATAATATATTATATTATTTTATTAATACATAATTTTTTCCCGTTAACATCTAATTGAGAATGTTTACTTTAAGTGATAAACTTTTAACACAATGATGAATCGCTTGTTGTGCTCAGTTTTGACAGACGTCTCGGATAAAGGCCAGGAACGGTACAGTCGGCATCACAATTCAATAATAACTTAATTTAAAGTAAATATTATTTATTGCATTGTATTTGTTTTATTCTTCTTATTATTGAGATGCTGTGTTTTTATTTGTTCCAACTTATTAATTTTTTTAAACTGTCTGTAAATTTAAATTACTTTTTCCACTTATTTGTCGATTATAGGTTCTCCAAAATCATCTTACGACTGCCAGGAGCGGAGAAATTGCCTTACAAATTACAACTCTTAAGCGAGAACAAAGCAATAATACGGGCAGGTTATGTGGTGCTGCGTGGGATATTGGTGGCTGAGTGACGGATAGAGAGAGAGAGAGGTATCTTGCCGCGAATATCCTGCGAAGGGACAGGAGACCTGATCTTCCATTGCACTACTTTGGCAGACGGGGAGACAGGTCGATCGGGCTGTCTTGATCAGCAGGTGGCATGACGTCAGCGCTGGGCTTTGCCGTCGAGGTGTCATGGCGCATATTCCCGCAATCTCGTAGCCCTCATTAGGGTAGCAGACGGTTCACCTTGGGGTTTTACTCAGTTGAAGTCTAAAACTACCCACCTCTTCCACGAAATAATAAGTGTTCTATTTAGTATCTCCCCACATTTGAAAAAGTAGTAGACTGGTAGAGACCGTCACGTAAAGGCTTATGCTTCCTCCATGCTCCCTCTATATTTTTCTATGTTATACGAGTATTTGTGTGTGTGTGAGTGCAACGAATAGACGAGCATAGTTCGCTATCCATTTTATAACCTCAATATTGAACGCATGGAAATTTTATAAAATTATTTGTTTTTTTAACTATTCACTATTTTATATAATTTTTAATAAAAAAAATATTCTCTCTAAAATATAAAATGAAACTTTTTTTATTTGATTTCTTACTTTACGTTATTTACATTGAAATATAGAAATTAAAGTATCGAATAGAGGTGGAAGTATACAAATATAAACAGTCAAAAAAATATTCAGAATTGAAAAAAGCACAAGGAACTTCTTTCTTGACCGCACAGGTTTTTATAAAATTATTTAACAATATATTATTTGTGAATATTTATTACGCAATTAAATAATAAAGTTACTTATATTATGTAATAATATATAAATATGCATTTGTTATTTATTATACCGTCAGTACGTACAGTAAACCGGCGGACTGTGACGTGTGACTGTCAGTTACCCACGGGAGCTCGCCACGCGTGACCGCATCGGGACAACTAACTCGAATAGCACCCGCGTCTGTGTTAAGTGATTCGCTATCGAGTGACCAGTGGTAGTGACCATTTGTGTTTTGTTCCATCCTTGTAAATATCAAAATTAATGGTAAATTTCTGCTTTTTTTATTGAAAGCATGTTTTAACAATCTACAATTTGTTTCAAGGGATTTAAAAACAGATTAAAAATATAAAATAACAAACATAATTATATTTAGAATTTTAAATAAATTTTATTACATGAATAGGTGGTGCCCTTGAATTTCTTTTCGAGACAACGGTTCTTTTTTCATGGGAATGAATTCGTATCATATATGTATGTCTGGAATAATTATGGGCTATTTATATAATACGTGTTTCAATGTAACTCTTTTATTTTATCCTTATAGCTTAGTCCCTATGGATAACCGTAAAGATATACAACCTGAACATAATTATGAAAATCTCCTTATCTACTAGTAAATATATTATCAAACCCGGTTTAGCTATCTCGAATATTATATTAAACAGATACGTGAATGAATTAGTAATAATTTAAATCATAATTTGTATTTTCTCTAGAAACATGTAGAAAAATACGTTCAACTTTTCTGTCTACCCCATTACACGTTAGTGAAATGATAATAACTCTGCGTCCCAACGAATTTAATAAGATCTTTAACACAAATATTGACAATCCTTGAATTTAATTATAAATAAATTGAAGACCTCCGTTTTTGGCGATAAAACTCAGTAAATTACTGTACAAACACTCTACTTGTATTATAATATTCTTGTTATTTTATTTATAACTAATCGATACCCGCAACTTAGTTTACTTAAGTGTATATCTCAAGTACCGAGGATTAATATGTGTATCACACCTCTTGTCTCACTTGCCCATGGCAAAAAGACATACATCACGGAACGCGTAGTATTTATAAAAATGACGGTTTTTTTGAGATCCTGATAAATTTACATTGAATAAAGCAATCGTCATATATTTTTTAGATAAGAACCAAGTATCTAAGAACAAAATGTAAAGAAATTTGAACGAAATTAATCGAGTAGCCTTTGAACGATCTGCACAAAATGATAGACTTAAATACATTTTATTCATATAAATAATTAGGATATTTAAAACGTTCAAGGCTCAATGGTAATTGGTTTTGATATTGCATCGATCTATACGTATATATGTATTCAAAACACAAGTTAAAATTTCTCAAAATTATTTTCTTATTTCGTCGGACTGCAAGTTTTATTTAGATTAATAACTGGAGTCTTTTAACTTTTGAAGTGAAACTTCTTTATCGGCGTTGGAAAAAATTTACCGTCACATTTTTCCGTTACGCGCCATCTTGTTTGTATTCATGTCTATGATAATAAAATCCCTTTGTTTAAACTTTATCTAATGTAACTTTATTTTTTAATATATTAATGAAATTGTTTGCCATAAAGAAAGAAAGGGTTGTTTTTTTTTTTTTTTTTTTAAACAAATTCCGGAAAGTTGCATATAGATCATTTTGCGAAAAATAAGGCCTTAAACAAGTTTCACTTCTTACGTGTGTACACTAGTACACGCACACATTTTTTTATTTGTAATGTTATCTTTACATTTTTACACTCTTTCGATATTCATCAGTACATTTTTTAACAATAACTCATGCCTACGTGTTTGTTTTTATGTTTGTTTGTTTGGTGTTATTACTTCATGGCAAGTACTTTTTTACATCTATGAAACTTTTGCCAATTCTAAATTATCTCTATAAAATTTTATAACTACCTCTCAACGCCTGTGGAAAAATAATACGATATACAATTTAGATAAGTTCAAAAGTACTTTAACTTTTCATTGTATAATGCGCATGTCCGAATTGCCGAAGCTGCCAAAAAGTTTGTCGTCGACTATGCATTATATTATTCTGTTATATTTTCATAGGATTTAGTTAGAGTTCGGTTATATAAGCGCCTCGGCTGGTACCTGCACCGTATAGCGCGCAGAGATCCCACCGCCGCATGCTGCGAGTGCGGCGTTGAGACGAACATCGCGCAACATACTTACTCTCTCTGAGTGTTTGGCTTGGGACGATCAGTGCCGCGCTCTGGCTGCGGCGGTAGGGGGCAGGGGACGACCTCTCGCTGCCGAGTGTGATTTCGGCCATGCGAGATGACCTCCTCGCAGAAGGAGGCGGCGGATAGGGCCCGCGAGGAAGAACCTCGGAGTGGTTGTCTCTGCCAAAGGAAAGCAGGCAGAAGGGAGAGGCGATGCGTTCACCTCCTCCCAATACCGTAGTCGAACCTGAAGGAATGGGCCGGGGGACCCATCTCATCATTACACAGGTGAGGCTGACGAGGGGAGGCGACTGGATGTGTACCCAAATTACCTCTGTATAGTAGGACAAAGCCTGACAATTTCAGCTTGCCAGGCTGCCGCAGAGGCCGTTTTTCAGGTCAGACAGCAGCTTCGATCCCTGTTTGCCCCTACCATGCGGCGGACGGTACACCGTGGGGTTTTAGTCCGTGTTTTAGTGGGACATTACCCACTCTTTCCCCCGAGAGGGTGGCGTATACGTTAGAAATTTCCCCACGCTATTAAAGAAAATGTAAGCGCTTGAAACATATTTTTACGACTTGATAATAGACATCGCTTTTTTTTTGCTTTCTTAAAATCTCATATACAAGTGATTATTACATGTAAAGTATCCGGAATAAATCCTTTGAATGTTAGTGTAAATCGTATTAAAATCCCTTATGTAGTTTAAGAAAAATAGATGGAAAGAAGCATATACAATCAGACGCGAATAGCAGCTTAGTTTTACAGCGTTTATTAATATTGATTTTGTGAAATTGTAGCAGAGATGACAACCCTAGCACCAACTCTTCTAACTCACTTAATTTATTTGTCTCGTCAGTTCAATCTGCTGTCGTCAACAGTGCGACAACGTTTTCAACGTAAAACGATTACGTCTCGTTGACGCGTCGCTAAACTGGTTAAAACCCTCAACGTTTGTGATATTTGTATTAATTTTGATAGAACGTAAATTAAACTGTCACGTTTGTTGCGTACCGTGAATTATTTTATATATGAGAATTAATCTTTATGTTTATTATTTTAGCATCTTGTATTCCTTTATCATATGATAAATGAAATGTTAAATATCTATATAATATCAAGCTTCTTTTTTTTATTTCATATTTGGCAACCAATCTTCTAGTAGATTAATTATTACTGCCATTTTGTCATAGGTACAAGTTTCTTGCGACCATTTTAATTAACTAACAAGATGGTGGCCGTCTTATTAAAACTTACCAGGAAGTTAATGTAGCAAGTCAGAATGCATGCTCCGTAGTATTATTTCCATCCACTTCTTCTTCTTCTTCCTCCTAGCGTTTTCCCGGTCTAGTACCAGGGTCCGCTTTCTTAATAAACTTCCTCCACTTTGCCCGATCCTCGGCATCCTTCTGTGTGAGGTTATTTTCCTTTAAGTCCGCCTTTAGCACGTCTAACCAGCGTTTCTTGGGCCTGCTACCAGACCTTGAGCCTTGTACAGTTATGTTGAGGCATCTACTTCCAACGTAGTCAGGAGGCCTGCGACTTACGTGGCCGTACCAGCGGAGTCGATTCTCCTGCAGCTTGTCTGATTAGATTAGGTCAGATTATTTCCATCCACTTCACTTGTGTAAAATAACCGAACTATATTACGTAAAATACCACCAATAATACAAAATAAACACTCAAATAAAACAAGATTATGAATTAAATATAAAATTCACTACATAACATTCCAAGATGCCGCCAAAAACTCCGATAACAAGCTTAATCGGATGTTTTTTCAATGTGTACGGCGGCCATCTTGAAATTGACCATTTTGTTCCTATTCCATTTTCGTGTATTGCTCCACCAGGACTTAATGAATATGCAAAATGTGACACATGTAGATCCAAAGATAGTAGTTCTAATTCAGCTTGCAAGATTTGACCTAAACAAACCAACAAACATTGCAAACTAAATAAAAACTTATAATTAAAAAAAAATAGTTCACACGCGGTAAGAGTGAAACTTACAAGATGAGATGAATACGCTATGCATATGCAAAAGATTGATTTTCAGCATTATTCTGTAATATCTTAATATATATTAACACTGTTAATAATACACAACAAAAATATTTTTTAGTGTACGATAGTCACTATTAGTGTTGCCCAAAATGCAAGACCAAGACAAGACTTGGCTTGGTCTTGGTATTGGTCTTGCGTCAATACACCTAGTCTTGGTCTTGGTCTTGGTATTGCACCCTCAGTCTTGGTTTTGGTCTTGGTCTTGCAGTAAGACTTGCAAGTCTTGCAAATCTTACTATTACCTATTTGTCTTTTGCTCTTTATTAAACACGTTATGTTAAACCTTAGAACAATCCAACAGATAGGTATATTTTTAGCTTATATTTACATATACATAGTAAAGTCCAATCAAATGATCTAAATTCATAATTAACGAGTTTTTCAAGGACTATTTGATGGAATAAAATTATGCAATTCCTTCTAGTAGACAGATAGTAGATGCTTCCTTAAACCTGAAGTCTCTGTATATTTTTTTTATAATGGTACACTTTAGAAATAACTATCCGAGTCGCAGAAAATATTTCGAAAAACTCATTAAATTTACTTTTTGATTTTAGAGTGTCTAGATCGGAGGCTACAAATCCCACTACTCTGATTAGAACTAATTGAATCTTCGTCACTCATGTTAAATTGTAAACATATTAATCTGACACCAATTATAATTTTTCTAACTCGAAGCGAAGTATGAATATAAATGAAATCTATATATATGTATAGATGTAATAAGAATGTTAATCAAAGGGTCTGTACTTTTAAATTTTTGTGAAAAAAATTGTTGCAGGTATCTTGGTATAACTAATAAAATACATTGCAATCATTTTTAGAAATGTTTGTCTAGCTATCTGTTTGTTTGAATACGCATCATTGCTAAAGTACTGCGTTCACGATAAAATCTCACTAAGGAATTCATAAAGCATAGCCTGAAGTAACATTTAATCTTAATTTCCTTAAAATCGGTTCACTCTATCAAAAGTTATTGTAATTGTAATGACGACGCGACTTAAGTACGAGAGAAAAGTAGATAAATAAATAAACTTAATATATTCAGACGATCTTATTAGTCACTGCTTTTTTACATAATGTTCCATGCGGATGGAGTCGCGGGCATGGCTAGTCTCTAATATATAAAATTCTCGTGTCACAGTTTTCGTTGCTATACTCCTCCGAAACGGCTTGACCGATTTTGATGAAATTTTTTGTGCTTATCCGGTATCTATGAAAATCGGCCAACATCTATTTTTTATCCCCCTAAATGTTAGGGGTAGTTTAGACAAAATTTTTAATTTCTATTTTTTTATGATACAACATACAAAAATACATACAATCCTCAATTTTCACCCTTCTACGATCAACCCTTATTTTTTAATAACCGATTTGGTGCAGACGAAGTTGCACGGGTCAGCTAGTTAAAATATAAAACTCCTAGTTATGTGTACACGCCGAAAGTTGAGTAAAAAAAGGTGATGACTTCGAAAGATTAAAAAAAAAACATCACCAGCTATACTGTACCTTCTTACCTAAAAATAAAATGTATCTACGTGTTTGCATTACGTGCCTCTTTTGATGAAGTTAATCTATATTAATTATTGAATTAAACCGATCTATACTGCTGCTGTGTTTATGTATCTACTAGCTACATAGTGTATTTACAATAGGAGTCGATACATAGTAAATGTTTGTATAGTTTAATATAAAGGTAATGTAATAATGTGTATTATTACTAGCTTTTGCTCGCGGCTTCGATCGCATGAATTTAGGGAGGTAATTAGGTATTCCCTCAATGACACTATTATTTCCTTGATGAAAGGTATGCTGTGTTCTTTTCTGTACTCAGTACAACATGTAGGCAAAATTTTATGATGATCGATAAAGTAGTTACGGCGTGAAAGCGTAACAAACAACTAAACTCGTAATCACATTTATAATATTAGTTAGGGTTTTCACAATAAATTATTATATGATCTACCTATTCTTACGATTACAATATTCCTTGTGAAGACAACACAATATTTATTTATATCGGCCATGAGTATCTAGAAATTTATTTTATTCTTTGGAACATCGGCGACCTTTCAGCGGCAACGATCAAACAGTATAGGGACTGCTGTGATACACTTGTCGCACAGTCTATCATTAAAATGGCGCGGCGTCTTTGTCAGTAAATTATTAAATAAACAATAATAATAGCCAGCCGACCCATTGGTAATCAAAATATCGTGTAACATAAATAATTCCCATACTAGATCTATTGAGTCAATTATAAACTTTGTTAAATAAACTGTACTCTCTGAGATATAAATACATTTAATTGTTTAAAATTGTTTGTGTGTTAGAAAGAATCGTGATCTTGAAACCGATACTAGAGAACGTGTATCAACATTGTCAATAAGGTTCAAATTCGACTTAATTGCAAGACCGCAAGAGTCTTGCAGGCCCGATCTTGTCTTACGCTAGTCTTGCAGGGGTTGGTCTTGGTATTGGTCTTGTTAAAATTGGAGGTCTCGGTCTTGGTATTGGTCGTGCAAAAACGCAAGAACAAGACCAAGAGATTTTGAGCACCACTAGTCACTATCCAAATATGCGTTGTTTAGTTGCCATAATACAAGTTTTGAAATTAAAAATAAATACTGTCTTCATGTTTATTTTTATTGTTTTCTGAACACCAACTTCAAATAAATGCTTTAAGAGAAATACTGCCTTCATGTTTACTTTTATTAACATGAACAAACGATAGACAAGTAATTTTAGATAACATAATTTTGTACAGCAATTTTTCTCCAGTTTTCACTATAAATAGATTAAAACTTTGATAATAAAAACAATCTCTTACTCTCTAATCTAACAAAGGGAATAATTTTGACAGGACAATCCCCGACGAAAGAGCATTCACAACACCCTTTGTAACTGTTTTTCAAAAGATCCGTAGATGTATAAGATTGCTTTAAGAGTTATGACTTTTCGAGATAAAAATGACCGAGTCTATAAATAATAACAGATTCACATTTCGTGTCTGTTTATGTGTTCTATTAATTCTTATAAACTACGGAACGAAATTTGATACGGTTTTCAATATAATCAAGCAAAATTTCTTCTTAAAGATTTATATGTATGATATTCATATAAATTATAGAAAAGTCGACATTTTTTTTATATCATAGGTGGCAAACGCACACGCGGTTCATCTGATGGTAAGTGATCACCGTCGTTTAAAATATATTGATTATAAGACATTTTGACACATATTATTTATCCTTATAGAAATAAACACTTTAGTTATATTGGGTATTTAGTGCAAATCAAAATTACCCTTTACGACTAATCACACCAATTAATATCTTAAAAGATATCCCTGATTTAAAATTATACACAACTAAAAATAATATTTGTATGAAAATACTTACATAGCTCCTATCACTTTCATTAAGTAGAAAGATATAGAAGCGACAAAGATGGATCTAAATCATTTAGACACTTCAGAAATCTCAGTTGTATATTGCACTCATGAGGTGCCGGTGCTTTCCGCTAATTATTTACACGGGATATACCTGAGAAGACTTCATTTGTTCATTAAATATGTTAAGAAGCCTACGTCATGTTTTTAAGGCGTGTAATAATACTACTTTATCCTTTAGTTAGTGCTAGTGCTAGCTAGTGATAGTTTTGACGTTCATAAGTGCCTTCTCAGGGCCTAAATTGAATAAAGAGTATTTTGATTTTGATTTGATTTTTACGCTTAAGCCCCAAACGCAAGAGTACTAATAAGTTTAACCGTAAAACCGTACATCTTTGCCCAACTTTTTTTGTTTTCTTCATTGCTAAACATTTTAAATAATAGTATCACTTATACAAATGGCAAAAATCGAGGTGCACTAAACCTTAAATGGATATTGTTGCCAATTGTCTACAATCCACTTCCACTTTATTCAAAAACATGAGTGTTTGCGTTTCCGAAAGCTAGTTAAAACATTAGTAAATACCTTACGCGTCAAAGAAAAGTTGACAATACTTCTGGCGGATAAGTTAATTCTTTTTGTTGTTGTTCTAAAAACAATTTCAAAATAATACAAAAAATATATGCATGCAGGTTAAACAGGAGTAACCGAGGCATTGTCATTTTTTTATTGCAACGCTTAATAACGTGCTCTATAAAATAACAGTTTATTTAGGATCACTGATAGAGTCTTCCAGAGAACATTTCTACAGAGAACATTTTCTTATTCCTATATCGATTAAAAATTAAAACAAAATATGACGAGTTCGTGTGACATGGTGAGAGCAATAAAACCAACTATAATTCACCTTTATTGTCCTGTTTTTTTTTAATTCCATCATAATTAATGAAAACCAATTGACGACCTTTCTTCAATAAATTAGCGATAACTTAATTGTATCATGTGGAAAACCCAGTGGATTTACCAACATTTGAAGGTTGAAATTTACCTCCCTTTGAGATTATTTCAAGTTAAGCGCCTTCCCGCTTTACCAATAAACCATCAGACTACTTGTTGGGACATAATTTCATCAAAAATGGTGTTTATTTTGAAGCAAAAATGTATTAATTTCAATTATTTGTCTAAGTTCAAATTTTGTCGCAATAATAGATATCTTTATAAGAGTAAAATTTGTAAATAAATATCTGAAATAGCAAACGGAGTACAAAGAAAGCATCCCCGCTTTATTATTGGAATGTATCTCCATTATCGCTTGCTGATAGTGGCGACCGATGCTCTATGCTCATCGTTGGGTAATAACGACCTAACCTACATCTGTCTTCAAACAAAAATTTACTTTACAAATACAATAATAGAATCATTTATTGTGTAGCGGCAACAAAGGACATACGCTATCAAAATAAACACAAGGGTCAAAGGACATTGGCTGATTAGACACGTCAATTGCGAGTACTAAGAACAAACGTGCTGTTTTGATGATTATTCATTATTTATAACGAATTAAGTTTTCATTGAATTGGCATGTACGTTAAAAGGAGCAAATACATTTTACAGAGAATTAATTATATATTTATTTATATACATATCGAGAATCGAATGCTTCTTTGTGATTCATTGTGGGATTTCCGCTTACTTTATTTTTCTATTTTAAACAGCTACTTGTGGTGCATAAAGGAAAAATGTAATATTACACAAAAAAAATTAAAAATAAAATGCATTACATACATAGTTAATAAATAAATGTATAAAAAAGTTCTTTAAACTACGCATCGGAATTTTATACGGCTATCCTTGTGATTTGGAGAGTTTCTTGCAGAAAATTTGCGTATAATGTAATATTATGTTTATAAAAAACAGAGAAAAATCTACATATTTTAATAAAGTAGCAGAAATATTTTTCGCACGCTTGCATTGCTTGTCAACGTTTTGAAATACATCAAAATAATATACTATACTACTGTGTATATCAAAAATTTTGAAGATAAATCTTCAACGATACTTCTAAGTATAGCGTGTACTTATCTAGCTACCATTTTTGAATTTATACTTCTTTTAGTTTTTTTTTTCGAACTGACTACGTTATTGTCCTAGCAAGGTCTTAACAGCTTCACCGGACTACTTTCTTTTGGCGAGTTAGGGAAAAATGGTGAGAGTAAATTTTTACGATGTGCGCGCACACCGTCACGAAATACCGATACCCTGAAGTTAGCTATAGTCAACATTTTGTTTCTTTGTATTTGTTGTTTGTATTTCTTTGTATTCAAACTTTCAATATATTAAATACCTTTTTTATATTGTTAGTGTCGTTTTTTCTACAAACGTAGAATAAGGCGAAAGATAAAATTTTTGAAAAGATTTTTATCTTGTTACGCCAAAGAAGTATAACTTCTAACACGTGTACATAAGTAAACACACACTTTTTTTTGTTTTTATATTCTTAAAAATAATGGGTTTTTGGGAATCTATATTATCTAACATAGTCATTATTCTAAATTAAATATATAAATTAACTTCGGCATTTAATACAAATCAAATTCGACCTTTACAATATACTATTTCAATTTAGAAAATATCACAGTAATAATATTAGGTAGGTAGGTGGTAGAGCCACGAAGCTATTATTGGTTTCAACATGAATGGGTCGGCTCGACCGGGGTACTACCACCCGAACCACAGAAACACCGACGTGAAGTAACAGTTCTTGCACTGTTGCGTTTCGTTCGATCACTGACAGCGCTGGATATCCACCTTACTGCCCTCTCTCCCCTCCCCACTCGCCTCCCCACTCCCCTTCCCATTTCCCCTCCATCAAACACAGTCCAGCAACGCACTTGCGACTCCCCTGGTGTTGCTAGTGAGCGAGGTGAGCGAGGTGAGCGAGTGGTGACCCGCCTGTGTTTGCCCCTATAATATAATATATATATATATTCGAATAAAAAAGTTGTTTATTTGACGAGACTTATGACTCTTAATTTATGTCGATAAACTATAAATTTGTTATATAACAAAAATGTATAAAATCGTATGTGTCTACATTGTTTGGCTACATATAATATCATATTAGTACATTGCACCCAAAAGAAACAGGGGCGGTTTCCTAGTATTTTTATATTGCATAGGTAGTGAAATAGTACAGGGTGACCAAGCTACGCTCGGTTGGTGTATAATGCCACAATCATATAATCACACTATAATAAGTAGTTATAAAAAATGTATTTATTTTTATTGTGTAAAATCACATTTTTACATCGCATATATAAACGTAGAAAGCAAAACTTTATTTAAATATAAAATTTGGATCAAATCGTTAGAGCCGTTTCTGAGATACGCCAAATAAATTTTATACAAGAATTGAAATAATAAATATGTAATTAACTGCTTGACATATAAAAATCCAAGACGCACAATGTCGAATAAAAGTAGCGCTCAAAACCGTCTGCAAAAACTCCCCAGTATACATACGTGGATATAGTTATGCGATAAACTTATGACTTCGCAAATTCGACCTTAACCGAATGATTTAAAGTTGTTTTTACAAGGACGCAAGCGACGCGAGACTATTTGAAATGAGTGCATAATTTTATGCGGAGGGTTTTGAGACGTTGAGTCTTGGGTTTTATATACATCAGTGAATTAACTGAATGTGTGAGGATTGACTAGCATTTAGAAAATTATTCTTAATATAGAACTGAATAGGTCATGGTGGTCGAGTTGTTTGACCGGTGGAATATCAATCCGATGTCGGTAGGTTCGAACCCCGGCAGTACTAATGAATTTTTCGCAATTTGCGTACATTTACTAATTTAAATTGGTAAGTAGCTATTCGTTGACGATAAAGGAAAGCATCGTGAGGAAACTTAAACCTGAGAAATGTAATGTAGTAGGTTACTGTGTGTGGGAAAATATGGAACTGTGAATTTCTCTAAGTTTTTTCTCTTTTTCTCAGTTTGTAATCGCCAACACGTCGTGGGCTGGCGTGGTGATTATGCCCATACCTTCCTTCGGGAAGAGGTCTATGGCCCAGCAGTGGCTTACAGGCCGATGATGATGATAGAAGTGGATGAAACTTTGTTTTATTTAAATAAAAACTCATTTGTAGTTTACTATAAATAAGTATTAATAAAAATTATATAACCTAAGTGAATTTCGGTTTGATTTGAAATGAAAAATTTCACGGACATATTAAGCCTACTAGCAAAGAACTGCCAAGGAATATGTACGAGTATATTTAATGAGGAATTACCTCTTGTGGGTGGTTAATATCGTATTACGGTACTGGACTTAGAAACTATTAATTGAGCTATTGTAGATGTAATTTGTTTACGCATTATAAAATCAACATTGAGTAGTTGCTTTGTTTACTATTCAATATCTCGTTAAATAAATAAATCGTATTGTTCAACGTTTGTCGATAAATGAGCAAACAATACTAGAATTTCCCACGCTAGAAATATTTATAATATACTAACGTATGTCAGTGGCTTCGTTTACGTTTGTATGTCTTTTAATAATGCTATCATATATTATATTCATGTAATCTTAACAGTTTGTGCAACACACGTCGGCATATCGCTCTAAAGTTGCAGTATTTTTTCCAATTTACTTGACCTTTTGGTTAATTTAAACAATATCCATACGAACCACAGCCTTTTTTTTAACGAGGGGAAAATCCTACATAGGATACACTCACATTGCCGAGGGACAGCGTGAGGGTTATGTCGGACTCTTACCGAGTAAAAACCCCTCGGCCGCTTAGCGCGAATGTGAACCAGAGTGCGGGGCGACGACTAGCAAAACTCCGCTGCACTGGCCACACGCTTGAGTCTCCCGTGGATGGAAATAACGGGGACCCACCTCTCAGGAAGAGGGTTCTTCCTACGCTCCTTACGTGGAGTGGCGGCTAAATGTCGTGCTCTATCCGCACGTACGGACCACAGCCTACGTTAACCTAATGTATAAGTTATATCGAGTATAGTGTTGTCACTTTGTTGTGCTACAATAAAGAAAAAATGGTTTTAGAATTCAAGTCAAGGAAAAATCTAGGCTACATAGCTTATCTATATATTAATACGTGAAGCGGATACTTTGCACCCCTTTTTAAGCGAATTACGCGAACAAATGAACGTGAAAGTTGGCATAGTTAAAGTTTATATGGAGGAGAAGTGCAGAAAGTAATTTTTTGAATATAAAATGCATTAGAAATACATTAAATTAATTAAAATATTACTCACACTACGGCTTGAATACCACACAACATATACACACATGAAAATGACGTTTCGCCATCCGTAGCAGTTAGCAATATAGCAGTTATATTTAGTAGAGTTGACGGTGAATTTAGAACAAAAATGAATTTATTTCCAAAAGTTAATAGTAGTATTAAAATATCTTTGTTTTGGATTCATCATTTGATCTATTGCAAATCCATAACTTTTCCAAACGATGATATATCGCTATTATTCGTAATGTACAGACTACATTTAATCCAATATCACCCAGAAATACCACCCACCCATGGTGTCGTGTAAAATTAATTGCAAATTGTGTCATGAGTTGCGATAAATTTCTTTATTTTCGTAAAGTTATGTGTACTTAGAATTTTAGAGCCTTACCTACCACCTTTTGTAACCGCCTGCTTTTTTTGTTTCAAATTTATAATTAATTTTTAATATTCATTTAGACATAAATTTTTTTGTGTTTATATAATTTAAATAAAGTGGAAAATAACTGAGTAGCCATGATGAAACCTTTGATTATAGAAGTATACCCTTTGACAAAAAAAACCCTAATAAAGTTTAAACTTTAAAAACCAATGAGCTATGGTCGAATGTCGACCACTGGGCGACCAGTAGTTATTGGAGTTAGGCTTATATTTCGATTAAAGTAAGTAAGAGTTCTATTGCAACCATTATTAACTTTGAATACATAGCGAAACACGTACCCAAGTGGCAAAAATTAGAATGATTCAAGAGATCTTTTTTAAATGTCTATTACATGGTAAAAACTTTCGATACATACCTACATTCCTGTTTAGACTGAGTCTTAAGGGTTAAGGTGAACTATGAGTTAAGATATCGTTATTCCACTGGTCTTAAATATCCTATGAACGTGTTTACTGAAGCTAAAATATAATTGAAATGTCTATTAAATTAAAATAAAGTTTTATACAATGTAAACTCTTTGAAAGATGCCTTCAACTGACGGTTTCGTAAATAACACCTTTAGAGTGAAGCTAACAAACTTTACCTTCGAAACTTAAATGTAACAAGGAGTTATTTTGACAATTACCTATAATAATCCAGTAAAATTTAGAAACATAATTAACCGGATCAAGTTACCAATAATTACACGGTCTTTTAACATCTTTGAAAAATGATTTTTAATGTAGAAATATTCTATGCCAATTACCTTAAATACGAATTTATAGATTTAATTTAAATTGAATTGTCTACAAAACGGCGTACTTGATTTTCACGTGAGTTTTATTGGCTGGTAGAGGGATCATTGAGGGTTAAGTAGTAATTAAATCTTCTAAGTTTTTGGCGGGGTCTTGGAATATCATGTAGTGAATTTTATATCTTATTCATAATCTTGTGTTATTTTACTCTATATTTACGTAACATAATTTGGTTATTGTGCTCAAGTAAAGTGGATGGGAAATAATAACACGGAGCATGTATTCTGACTTCCTCCAAGAACTCCCTAGAAAGTTCTAGCAAGACGGCCACCGTTTTGTTAGTTCATTGAAACGATCGCAAGAAACTTGTTCATTACCTACTTATCAATGGCAGTAATCATCTATTAGAAGATTGGTTGCCAAAAATAAAGTGGAAAAATAAAAAATCTTTTAACAAAATTTAACAAAGGGAACGTAAAATAGGAAAATAGGCTAGCAGAGATAACTAATAATGACACTAAATCAAACTATTTTCACTGGAACTAACTGAACTTAGAGGCGAGCGATAGCTGGTAATAAAAAATACATTATGACAATACAAAATTTCCTAAAATTGATACTACCAATCGTCCGTGACCTCTACGAGATAACGACAAGCTTTATATTTGCTTAATTAGCTTTATTATTTGTAGTCCTGTTTGTTGTAGTAAATTTTTTTTTCGTTGATAATAAGATAACATACGAACTGACCCCGAATAGTGGGGTTTGTTGGATTAATGAATGTTCATTATTGTAAATAAATAAATGAGAGGTTCATCTCTATTCAATAATAATGTATTTTTATTATATACAACGTTGTTTCCGTGACTTCTTTTCTTGGAAGCAACGTGTTGTATCTGGAATATTTATCGGCGGTATTTTATTATCAGACTAATGATACCCACTACTTCGTTTTCGTTGTTAATCTTAACAATATAGTTTAGGAAGAAGATAGAAGGAAGGAGTATAGAAGAAAAAATGTAAAATAAAAGATAGAAAGCACACATATACATACTTTGCTAGCAACAATTCTTTTGTTATCGTGGTGGTCTAGTGGTTTGACCGGTGGAATATCATTTCGATGTCCGCAGGTTCGAAACCACGCATGTACCAATGGATTTTTCAGAATTCGCGTACATTAACTAATTTAAATTGGTAACAGTATCTTCTGTCTATCTTATCCGTCGGGCCATGGACGCTCCGGCGCGGCATATTGTGGATTATAATTTAAAGATGGCGATAGAGGACCGGAATGAAACTGCCATAAAGGCAATAACGTCTTTATATAAATAATTAAAAAAAAAAACCAATAACAATAAAAATAAATATATAAAAAAACACCCAATAGATGCTCACATATACGATTTTTAACTTAACTTACACTTAAAAGCTATAGCAAAAAAATGGTGCGGAACGAGAGTCTGCAGAAAAAAAAAAAAAAAAAACAGTATCTTCTGACGGTGAAGGAAAACATCGTGAGGAAACCTGAACCTGAGAAATGTTCTTGTATTACTACTATATGTGGAAAAATATAGAACTGTGGATTTCTCAGAGTTTGAAATCGCCAATACGTCGTAGGCTGACTACCTTTCTTCGGGAAGAGGCCTATGTCCCTGCAGTGGGTCTCTTGCAGGCTCATGATCATGATTTCTTTTGTATATTATAAAAGTCTTAGTTTCTGAAGATTTTAATAACTTTATATTAAATTAACATATTATAATATTTTTTAGATAATAACCAAATGTCCAAGAAGTAAAACTAAACAAAAGTGGATCGAAATCTATTCTGTAGTCTTTGCGTGAGACCTCTTATCATTTTATTTATATGTAAGACTACCTTCTGTCCGCGAATTCGTCCGCGTGAAATAGTTACCTTGGGCTAACGCTAACACGCAGCGGAATATCTCAAAAGGAAAATAAAAAGATTTTGAATTATTCTTCATTGGTGCTCCGTTCCTACTGGTTTTAGTGTGATGATATATAGCCTTTCTCGATAAATAAGCTTTCTAACACTGGAAGAATTTCTCAAATTGGACCAGCACTTCTCAGGATTAGCGCGTTCAAGCAAACAAACTCTTCAGCTATGTGATATTAGTATAGGAGTATAGATAAATTGGCCCATTTACCGATTTTAAATCAACTCGGTTCTTTTTGTTACTTAGCCTTTATGAAATACCTAATGATATTTCGCCTATATACTTTTTTTTTCGTGTGCGGGATCCCCCTCCCCCCTCCTCTTTTTTATTTTTTTTTTTTTTTTTGTTCGTGTTTCTTTGGTTTTTTTTCATTTTTCTCCCCCCCGGTTTCCCTCCCTTTGATTTTTTTTTTTTTTTTTTTTTACCAAGCAGGACAACTCCCCCGCCCCTATACTCTGATAAATCTGCTTATAAAAATTTCGTCAATATCGATTCAGCCGTTTCGGAGTTTAGCACGAACAAACAAGAGACACTTCAATTTCAGTTAACATTAATATGTATATCTGTATATATTACAATCGCATATGATATTTTCGTTAAGACAGGGTTCATTTATTTTAATTTCTAAATTACAAATAATAAACTATGTACAAAAATGTGTTCAAACCTTGTTCTTGTAAGAAACTAGCGGGACCGATAAACAAATGTTATCTTGTTTAATGTTTATTGTGTGTATATTTTTCAGGGAAAAGTCAAGGCAGTCATTAGAACTTCCGACGGAAAGATTTAAACTGTGTTCTCTTTTGAATGTTTAAATTAATTACAGTGTGAATTATTGAAATTTCATGATTTCTAAATTTATTTTTTTATCATTAGTTTCTCTTTAACATCTATTGGCACTCCGAATAATAATCATATACTTTTTTTATACAATTTATGAATTCATCAAACATATGATAGGATGTACAATCTTCATACAAAATATCAATATTAGCTGTACACAGGCTCTTATACTACGCGTCGCTAATCTGACGAAAGCCGCGCAAGCACAATACGGTCGGTCACGCTTACTAGCATGTCATGACGAGACATTATAAATAAATTTTCACTTCACGTCACTTCAAAAATTGGTTGGACGATTAGAAATAAAATTATAAGGAACTTCTAAATAATTTACAAAAAATGTAGGTACATACAGAAAACATGTTCATCTAAAACTTAAATCTAAGAGGCAAAGTTATACATTGAACTATTAAACATTTACCAACAATCAACAACAAACTTGTTTTAAACTTAACGTAAACTTCCGTCAAGTCTGCAGTGCGACCGCTAATCAGCACATCAAAGGGGCTGTGGGGGTACTGTCGCTGGGTACAGTTACTACCCCTTTACGAAATTTCCACCCCATTTACTTGCATAGGAACAACCCTTAGTTGTATAAACAAGGAAGTGTACATTATTGTAATAAAATTGTGACTTAACATTTAGGGCATTTTTTTCAGGTAACGTTTAGAAAGTTCTGGAAGAAAATTTAAGAACAGTCGAAGTATTGTTGCAACAATATATATGTTTCCATTATGGCTCGAAATTAATGAACTAATACACAATTATACCGAAAATGAAAAAGGAATTTTCTTTTTAAACAAATATTACGATTTTTTTATTACTTAAGAGAATCCTGTGGATACAGTTTTCATAAAAAGTTCTTCTAAAAAGATAAAACATCTTTAAGTTGCTTGTAAAGTGTCAAAAGTGTTTTTTTCATTTACATAGAAAAATAAAACAATACAGTCATCTATAGTAATGAAACTCAATTAAATCGATCATAAAGTCACTTCTTCTTTGGTTCCTGATCCATCTGAATAGGGTCGTTACAGCGTGTTTTCTTTCATGTTGCGAACTGAGAGTTGGCTAAATGTTTTACAACCGGCCGCGTGATTCATGTCGACCCTTCTTGTTTGTGTTTATGACGATAGCTAAATAGCGACTATCATCGTCTTTAAGGCCTTCGTCCACGGAGTTGAAAGTTTACGAATATAAAAACTAAGTTAACTAACGCATAAAGTGATTTCTTACTTGTTTTAATAGTACAAATTTATATAATATATTAATAATAATATAATTTTATTAAAATAATATATTTATATAATATATTAATAATAATATATTTTAATAATAATATATATTTATATAATAATATATTACAAGTTCACAAATGTGATGGATTTATGTTTCAGTAGAAAAATGTACCGTTCTTTTTTCCTACATAAGAAAAACATTTATCAGATTAAAATTTACTCACGATGTTTTCCTACATTGTCAGCCAATTAGTAAATGTAGGAGAATTTTACGGACATCGAAACGATATTTCCCCAGTGAAATAACTCAATCATTACGACTTATTTTGCGGTCTAAAATAAACTTCTAAGGCGATGCTTTAGCAAATACTCTATTTTTCATGAATAGAATAATTCTCTAAATTCCAATACTTTTCTGCAGTCATTTTTAAAATGTAAGCGTACGAGAAAATAGACTTTATATTACAATACACAAGAGCGTTTCTCTAGATGAATGCGTATTAAATTAAAATAATGACAGATGTGGGTAAAATTATACATACTAGTGGGCGCCCAGTGGTCGACATTCGACCATAGTTCATTGAATTTTTAAAGTTTGTACTTTATTAGGGTTCTTTTATCAATGGCATCGACTTCAAATATATAATTAGGTAGTTCAAATATCAATATTTTTTATTTAATACGGTTAACTTAATAATTAAGTTATTTTTCGCTTTTTAATGCCTTATTAGTTTTCACATCGAAGGCGGTTTATATTTTTGTAAAGAAAATTATTTCCCCTTTTTTAGTGTTCATAAATATATCTGGTTTGTAATTGGTATAATAAATCGGTTCCAATTTCACGAAAATACGTAGAGACGAAATGGGTGAAAATCAAATAAACGATATTTCACCCCCTTAGGGGTTGAATATTTTCTTCAAATTTATATGGGACCACCGCTGAATATAACTAATTCAAATAAAAAAAGAATCATTAAAATCGGTTCATAATTTGCGGAGATATCGATTAACATACATTAAAAAAAATACATACAATCGAACGTAGTAACCTCCTCCTTTTTCGAAGTCGGTTAAAAAATACATACAGTCGACCATAGCAACCTCCTTCGCAACCTTTTGTGAAGTCCGTTATTGACGGATGTCAAAATGTCTTTTTTATTTACATGTGTGTATATGTTTTGTAAAATTGAAGCAGTAGTGTGAGTAATGCATATTTTAATTAATTTAATGTACTTCTAATGCATTTTATATAAAATAAATAGCTTTCTGCACTTCTCCTCCATATAAACTTTAACTATACCAAATTTCACGTTCAGAAGTGCAGAAAATTGGTTAAAGGATACATAAGAAATACCTATATTGACAACTTCAGAACTGGCAGTATGGATTAATTCCTTCGTCTGTCCTATTGGACGAATATTATTACTACTTTTTTGAAGTCCGTTTTTGACGGATGTCAATGTCATTTTTATTTACATATGTGTATATGTTGTGTAAAAATGGAGCAGTAGTGTGAGTAATGCATATTTTAATTAATTTAATGTACTTATAATGCATTTTATATAAAATAAATAGCTTTCTGCACTTCTCCTCCATATAAACTTTAACTATGCTAAATTTCACGTTCATCCGTTCGCGCATTTCTTTCAAAAAGGGATACAAAGATTTGGCTTCACGTATTAATATATAGATAGATATGTTTGAACAAACATTCAAAGCGTCTGGAACTTCAAGGTTTCTACCATTCGATTCTCAGATGCTTAAGTTATAAGAAAATAACAAAATTTAATATTGTAATAAACATAGTAGAAAAAATTAAAAAGAAATTGTTGCTAAAACTTTATCACATACTTATATATATTTAGGATGCATTCAATTTCTTAATGAAACTGCTAACATTTTATTTATCCTCGTTTTGCAGCACTGAAAAGTAAATATTTGAAAGCGTTTCTGCAAATGGTTTCGCTAATGGCGGATACCGCGTCTTGCGGTGAATAACGCCCACTTCATTTGTCAATTGAAAACTTCTATTTACGTGATTAAGATTTCCAGTTTAAGCTAAGTTTTCAAATGACCCCAATTTCGTTCTGGAATAATTCCAGTTTTAACTTATTTCTGATTGTACTTGTATTAATATCGTATGCTTCAAATGATATTACAATAGCAATATCATTGTGAGGTGACGATTGCAAATTATTAGCGTGTTCGAACACCGCTTAGATCGATGTAGATTAGCTAAATACGAGCTCTTTAAAAAAACATGATTAATTTGTAATAACATGGTATATATAGCGTTTCCTAATCCCTACCTGGCTAGCCACCACTCTCAAGTTTAATATCAACCGCTAAGTAGTCTATAGGTGTGTTCCGCCAGTTTCACTGGTGTAGAGCCTTCCTCTAATTTTAGTGTGTCCTTTAAGACACATCGTCACTTAAAATCATGAATACAGATACGATGAATTATCCGTAGATGTGACTAGCCTGTCAGAGCGAGGATACACGTTATCCCGTCGCTGGTGGCCTTATAAGACATTTAGCCAAAGTCAATAACCAATAATAATCAAGATCCATGAACAGCTACCTCCTACAGATACCTCCAATATATGGTGTTTCAGAACGAGGTAAATAGTAGCCAGACATTAGTAGTTCCCCCGCTATAGTCAGTAGTATGGGTGCATGTCATTAGTAACTCCCCCGACATAGTCAATAGTACGGACGCAGGTCAATAGTAAATCTCCCGATATATCAAATATTAGATTTTTATTAATGAATTCTTATCATGTCACCTTTATGTTTATCAGTAAATAATTATTGTAACAGAAAAGTCAAGGGGATGAATATAAATTTTACGTTGGTAGCGGACTGCTTTGATTCAGTTTGGATCAGGTTTGATCGCGAAAAGCAAAAATGGACATTTTCTCTACTAAACGGAGATCATCGAGCCTCATCTCTACTTTTCAGAGCGTTTTCTACAAATAATAGATATCCTCCAGCTATTTCGGATCCAGCAACGTCTAGTCTCAATTTCGACTTCTAACGAGTTCAAATTGAGAATAACTATCAAAAAAATAGAGGTTCTCTTTAAAGTACAAAAAATGATATCCAACCTTCATTTACAATTATAAAATTGTAATTTTATTATAATTTAATAGAAAATTTTCTTTTGTTTCAGATAAACCGAATCTGTTAGGTGCTATGTCGTAATGCAGCGTAAATAGTGCAAATAAATTAATTCAGAATGACGATTCTTTTTAGACTTGCATCGCCCAGAGTGGCAGTTGCTTCACTGACGATTTTCTTTAGTGTAATACTTAACTTAGCTTCAGTGGAGGGGAGAAATGAACCACATAAATATACTATAGAAGAATTATTATCTATGCACTTTGAACAGAGAGTCTCCGGTGACATCGGGATGGATCCTTGTAAAGCTGGTAAGACCTTGTTTTATAATAACCTATGTTTTGAATTACTTTATTTATTTGCTATATGTGTCGATACAAAAATGACGTTTTTCGATATAGAATAAGGTCCATACTGCAAAAATATAAATTCTAAAGAAATTACATTATATTAGATTACTTATTTAATTATTTATTTATTCATTATTTAATTATTGAATTAGATTACTGGATGCTCTTAATACACAATCTTAAGAAAAAAAGGATTGTGTGGTTTTATGAAACCACGGTAAAAGTGAAACGTTTTTTCACACTATAGACATTTAACTAATAATAGTCTAACTATAACACGGTCAGATGCTGCGAATTATAGGCGCCGCCATATTGGCCTTGTCTGCTCTGACGAGCGCCTTTCACTTTATCCCTACTCCGCGGCCGACCATCACGCGACATGCAACACACAGACGAAAAAGTTTGAGACGATGTAATAAAAGTTTCACTTTAAAAATATAATATTTATTGAAAGATTGTAAGTAATAATATGAGTAACTATATAAAATACTATTTTTATTTCAAACAAAACATGTTTCTATAATATATTTGTAGAGAAATATAAGAGTAAAATAAGTAAAATATAAAATGCAACTTCAGCGTAATAATAAAATTGTATTATATACGATTTACCATAACGCACCAAGCAAGAATAATTTTAAATATCTGATATATTATTCACACCGATGCATTTTAACGTAAAACATAAATTTTAAAGTGAAATGCGAGAGAGGCGTTCGTGTGTACATAATAAAAGCTGTTGAGAAGAAAAGATAAGTAGAATAGGAGCGATGCTTTAAACTTTTATACACGTGGTAGTATAATTACTAACACAATTTTTTCTACGTTGTTAAAAAAATTTAATACTACAAGTTATATAGTGATTCTTTAAAATAGTCTCGTTACAAGGTGTTTGATCTGCATTTGGATTATTGATTGTAAACTTTCTTAGCCGCGTTAAGCGATTTTTGGTAGGAGAAATGCTTATGGGTTCGCGTTACCATTGACGTCGACATGCTCGTGACGTATTGCGCTTGCGTCAGATTATCGCTGCGTAGTAAATCAGCCTGTGTACATGTAATATTGATATTTTGTATTGAACTTGTGCTCCCAATCATATGTTTCATTAATCAATGAACCGCATAAAAATATAAATAATTATTCCTTGGAGTGCCAATAGATGTGATAACTAGAGTGATATTCTGATAATTTTAATTTACAAATTATGAAATTGAATTAATACAAACTATAATTGATTTAAAAATTCGAAAAGGATTACAGTTATGTGTTGTTCTGTTCTATTCTGAAGAGTTGTTTAACCTCATCCCATCTTCTCTTTTCCACTACAGAACTACAGTTAGAACGAAGAAGTTCGAAAGAGATCTTTGTCGCCCTGTTAAGATGTGGAATCGCCTCCCAGCCAGTGTATTCCTTCCCTCGTATGATATAGGGTATTTCAAATGAGGCGTGAAGAGGCACTTTTGCAGGTCGGCATGATAGCGACGACTGCCGTTGCTTTTTAAGATCGACAGTCGGCGGTATTTATAGACTGTATTGTATTTTCCATCAGGTACTGTGCAGTCACTTTGTCAGACCAGTTTTAAAAAAAGAAGTTATTCCATTGTTTTGAGTTTTCTTTTCTGTCGGTACTTTTTTATGAGTGCCTCGACTTTTTTATAGCATTATACAGAAGATTACTTTATCAATTCTTTAACATTATTGACTGAAGATGAAGGTTATTTCTATTAAATATTTCTTCTATAGACACTTGAATTTATAACTTTAAGCTTATCAAGAAAACGACTAAGTCATTACTCTTGTAACATACGCCATACATTTATAGAAAACGCAGTCGATGTATTAGTCCGGTGAAGCTGTTAAGACCTTGCCAGGTCAATAACGTACTCAGTTCGAGAAAAAAAAACAGCCAATGGATTTTCATTTGCAATCGGGTACTGTCCGTTTTTCACCGACGCCACACTTGATAGAGTGCAGTTTAGACTTCAACAGAATGTGTATAACGTACAGCGGAACGACAAAAAGATGGATAGACATTAATTAACTTAACGTTTTTTTAAATTATGAGTTAGGAACAATATCAATCTGTTGATAACCGTGACTTCTTTGTAAAATCTTTACTATATACAATAAACACATACATGTATACAGTGTAATTTATTCTACGTGAGGGTGTTGGAATTGTATGGGATTTTGTCATGGACACCTTATAATTTTCGCTGATTACATCCGTAACGAATTTTGCACAGTTATGTTGGTTTGGTTTAAATGTAGAGAGCTAGCGGATTTATGCCCGGTTTCTGAGGTACTTTAATTGTAGTTTATCTATTCAATAGTGTTATCGGTTCGATAACTTGTCAAATTGCGTTTCTGAAGACACGATCGTACGATAAATATCAGTAAAACTCAACGGGTAATTTGACAGTCTATCTTATGGATAACTTTGTTGAGTCAATAAGTATTGATAGTATAACCGAGTATCTGAGAAACAGGGCATTAGTGACGTAAATTTGTTGTGAAGGATTTTTTTTTATTAATGATTTTTTTTTTAATTGGGATACCTAACACCACATTTTTGCTTGTACCTAAAATAACATAACATTTGTTAAACCCCGAACATGATGATAAAATTGGTTTATTGTAATATTTATACAAGCAAATAAATAGATGCTTCGTTATTAACTTTTACACATGCGTGTGTACATGTTATTTTGATTGTATGTTGGGATTATGTTATTCTAAGAAACAATAAAATTAGTGAGATATAAATAACTCTTTTATAATATACACATGAATATTGCCATATCGATGAAATTGTCGACATGCTTAGTAAGCTTTGAATTAAAAGAAAAAGTTTACTTTACTTACGTTTGCTAGTAGCTTCTCTTTTAGTAGTGCAAATTGATGAAAATAAAACATATTCCATTTTTTTTTCTCGAACTGACTACGCTATTGGCCTAGCGAGGCGTTAACAGCTTCACCGGATTACCGAATTCCGAACACATTCCACGATACTTTGTATATATGAAAGAATTATTAAAATCGGTCAAGTATTTTTTGAATTAATCTATTACAAACAAAAAATCAAATCTCTTCTCTTTATAATGTCGGTTAAGATTTCTATAGATAAATTTCATAATCACAATATACCAGATGTTATATGCAACAGCAGCACTGTTGGGCGTACTGTATTCCAGGATCAGTTGGTGTACGTGTATCCAATAATCACTGAAAGTGACAGGGTAGCTGTATCAGACTGGGTCATTACGGTTTATTATGGTGTTATACCCGTCAGAGTGACTCTTTTGGTTTTTTCAGGTCTCGAAAACAACCACTATATAACTAGTTACATTTCAAAATGAGTTAAATCTGTTTTTAATCGTTCATATGACACGTTTATTTTTTTTTTTAATTTTAAGTTTTTGTACACCGAGAACAAGATTCAAATTTTGCCGTTCATAAGACTTTTAGTTTTCTTTTTTTTATAGTCTTCACATTTCACATGTATAAAATTTGATTAAATATTATTTTGAAATGCAACGACTCAATATATCCAGCTGATAAGACCTCACGGTGGTTGATCTTATTTTTTTATTTGCACTCGGCTTTATTTTAGGTATTTGTTCACAACATTTGCAGTTTCTCACTTAAACCATGGTCTACGTAAGAAAACAGAGAGGGTTGGTTTTTATCGTCGGCCTGTTATTTCTGTTTTAGCACTGTTTAATGGTTCCTCGCAGAGGTGGATCGCGTCGCCCACTTTGTCCGCTCCCGTTTAAATCCTAAAAGTAAGTAGTTAAAATCCGAATTTCAACTATCTCAAACTTTGCACTTTTGCTTATCCTTTGTTTCTTGATGTAACTGTTTGTCTCCTTTCTCGTAAAGATTTTAGCTAAGTGGACGATATTTATTATTTCTTTTAAATCTTTATACAATTCTGTACAGATTTAGGACTTAATAATTTACTAATACTCTTAATTGTTCTTTTCTTCTCAAAGGGATTTTCTTTAAGCTTCCAGGCGACGACTTTTTCCGGCTCTTCCGACAATTATCGTTAAATTTCAACAAATTTACGTAAAATCTCGACACACTATATACTTAAACCTTCTTCGTAAATGACTCTATCTATTAATGCAAACCGCATGAAAATCCATGCAGTAGTTTATCGTGAACAGTCGAGTGAACAGACAGACAGAGAGCCGCAGAGGAGGACTATGTTTTAGAATATGTAGTGATTAGAAGTTTATATACCAGCTTGTAAATATTCGACTACAGTGTAAAGGACTAAAGGAAAACATAGGTTGAATGAATGCACAAGGTCATCATACACATACGATGTCACGTTTTGAGGAATTTTTAGGTTTTGATTTTTCCAATACAAGTTAATGTTTTTATCATGGCAGCAATATATGATGTTATTTATCAGTTTCTTATAAATAAATATCTGTAATTGCAAATAAATCTTTCATAGGACGTCTAGAGACCGGAGTTAAAATGCCACGTTAATAGCGACGACTACTCATTGGGGGCATCGATTGATATAAGTTCGAATCTTACCATAGATTTTGATCCAAGAAAAGATTACGATGAGACCATACATCGGTAATTGAAATCCTACATTTATTCCTAAGTTTATACATATAACTAGTCGTTACCCGCGGCTGCGCACGCGTTTTTTTAAAATGTATTACAGAAAACGTAAAATTGTAAGTAGGTGTGTACATTACAGAAATACTTTTTCAAAAACATTTGTAACTACGACAGGCACGCCAACTGTGACATGTAACGTGTACATTAGATATGTGAATACGAATAGTATATCGAATGGGATGGGATTTATCATCATCAACATACTTGGAACTTTAACCTACTATATACCACCGTCAGTGCTCACTAACACTATATAAGAAAGTAATGAAAATTTTGAACTATACATTGTCGAACAATATGTGTTGAATTGTTTGTTATATAGATATACCGTGCCCATATTGTCGATATAATTGTCTTATTATTATACGTTGCTATAATCACTGAGTTATGTAAATACAAACGCGGTAAATACAACAAAATGGCCACCAAATTGACAAAAATGATAATATAATTCAAATTACATACATTTATTCTTGGAGTCCAGTACAGCGCACGTCTCACGCGCTTGTTTACAGTAAACAAATAATTTTTGATCAATTTCACACGAATGAATGCACAGGTAACAGTTTCACTACATTATGTAAAACAAAGTCCTCTGGTCTGTCTGTTTATCTGTTCGCGATAAAGTCAAAAACTACAGAACGGATTTTCATACCGTTTTCACCAGTAGGTAGAACGGTTCATTGGGAAGGTTTAGGTATAATTTGTCAAGGTTTTCTTTTTATTATCAGGGCGCGACAACGTCTGCCGAGCCCGCTAGCTTAAATTAAAATAGCTCATTAATTAGTTAGCTGCCAGTGAAAGTCTCGTGAAAATCAGGTCAAGCATTTCGGATATTCCACTGCGGCCGAAGGCGAATAAAAAACCTAAATTACTTTTTATGAGATCTGCAATCTACTAGTGAATATCCCGTGAAAATCGGTTCAACCATTTTGGAAATTGCAATGCAGACGAAGCCGCGGACAAATAAAATAGAATATGTCGACCGCTATAATTTCGGCTATCTGCCAGTAAAATTCCCGTTAAAATAGGTCCAGCCGCTTTGGAGATTACCCGGAACAAACAGACAAAATATAATAATATAAAAATATCGACCGACTATAAAAACATTTTTTTTGTTATTTGTAGCTATATCCGTTCACCAAAAAGTTATTATCTATTTTTACATACACCCACTTTATTTTTATAATACGTAAATAGATTGCAAATAAAAAGTTGGAAGCAAAACTAACGTAGAATAAACTTTTTGAATAGGAACACAAAATAATCTTTGAAAATGTTTGCGATAGAAACTTACCACGTTACCGTAGCAACGTATATAATACTAACGCTAACACGCAGCGAAAGCAATCAAAACGAAAAAAATGCCCGATTTTGAAACATGCTTCATTGGCGCTCCACTCCTATAGGTTTTAGCGTAATTATATATAGCCTAAATCCTTCCTCGGTAAATGAGCTATCTAAAACCGAAAGATTTTTTCAATTCGGACCAGTAGTTCCTGAGATTAGCGCGTTCAACCAAACAAACAAACAAACCAACAAACAAACTCTTCAGCTTTATATACTAAGTATAGATAAGAATGTAAATCTAACATGTGTGTAATTTTCAGATTTTTGAGATAAAAATTATTGCAGGTGTCTGGGAATAAGTAATAAAATACATTTCACTCGTTGTAGAAATATCTGTCTGTCTGTTTGTTTGGACACGCATCACTGCTATAGTACTACGATAAAACCTCACCAAGAAAATCATAAAGCGTATCCTCGAGTAACATTAGTCTTGATTTCATTAAAATCGGTCCGCTCTATCAAAGTTTTAATTTTAATGACGACGCGACAGAAAAGTAGATATGTAAATGGACTTAATACATTCAGATGATTTTATAAGTAACTGTTTTTACATTAGGGTTCCACGCTGGCACTGTTAGTAATAAATAAAAGGAAACATTTCGTCACTTTTATGTTGGTCAAAAGAATTTGTTTGTTTTTTTTACATTTTCATAGTGCTGAGAGTTATTCGAGATCTATGAATAGCAACCACCAAGAGACGAACTGTCCATTGCCGGTCGTCGCTGTCATGCTGGCCTTCGTAAGTGTCTCTTCACGTTAGGCTTGAGGGACCCCATGTCATAGGAAGCAAGAAACACATAGGCCGGGAGACTGTTTCACAGCTTCACGGTAGGCCAAAGATATGACGTTGCGAACTTAGTAACGAACACGTAGTTCGTGCCCAGATAAAATTTACCGTAAAACTGTGGATCCGAAGCCCAACACGCGTGGTTCGGTTGTGGAAAGGGGAGGAAGGGATTAAATTAAATAACTCTTCAGAACACTTGTCGTAATATAGACGGTAGAACAGGCTCAATGATCAACATATACATAATCATCAACATATGATGAATCATAAAAACCTCACCTTTTACACCTACCAAGATTTATCTCTGCACCACCTAATGATTGACTGGCAGAGAATGCCTTAGGCATTAAGTACACCATTGCGTATTTAACGCATAATGTGTAAATAAATAAATAAATAAATGAGACTATGTCCCTGCTCAACTGAAGCAGCTCTATATACTCTGTTATATCTGCATCATTCACAATGCCGACAACCCGTTTAGGGTATCCACGAGGTACTTTGCGGAACCGTCCCAGAGGTGCGAGCAGTATTCCACGCAAGACCGAACTTGTCCCTTATAGGAGTTATAGCTGTGATATAGTGGCCAGCGGAACAACCGTTTCTACAGGTCTCCCTGGCTGCCGGGTTAATATTGCGGTGAGCCGTTCGAGAATCCCATTGGTACTTGGGCCATGACGAAAGTTGTCCGATACTGGATATGCACGGGCTGATTCCGAAATGCGACGCGCAGAAGCGAGTCACTATGACGGGCTTTTTCGCCATATACATGGTGGTTGTGACCCAGTCGGGCTGTAAAATCCTACCCCACCCCGCTATCGTCATTACCTCGTTCGTTAGTCAGCAGGGTGCACCACGTGCAGATGAGGTTGGTCTGGGTGTCTCAAGTCTTAAGATGTTATACGACACCCCTTACACCCCTAAATTTTAATAGCATTTCCTAAATGGAACCATTAACCCATTTTTTATATATGTTCTTGTCACACTTCTGCCGTTCGTATAGAAAGATAATTAACACTTCATAAAATACACGCAATCGATACGAAACCATCAAAATTTATCGGTCCTCGGACAAGCGAAGGTAAATTGGAATCCGGCACTCCATAAACCTGTAAAGTCAATAAACCGAACTTTCGCCTGACGAACCGTAAAAACCGAACAACACAACCTCTACCTACGTTAAAACTGGCTGGTATGTACATTTGATACATCTAAATTTATGGTAGTTATCAGGTTTATATAAATGCATATCCTATAATTACCTAAATTATCTAAAATAAATATTTGATCCAAGTAGCATTAAACCTGCCCTACCAAACGTGAAGTATAACCATCATCTTCGACATAATGTCAAATATTAAGATTTTTTTATTGTAGCACGGTAAAATGACTGCATTCAGCCTGATGGTCAACAACAAACAATGGCGACCACCGAGTAGCATACTATCCATCGCCGGTCGCCGCTGTCATGCCGGCCTACGAAAAGCTGGATATACACAGGCTGATCCCGAAACGCGACCCGCAGAAGCGAATCACTATGACGGGCTTTTTACATGGTGATTGCGACCCACTCAGGCTGTAAAACCCTACCACCCCGCTTCCGCCATTGTCTTGTTCGTTATTCAGCAGGGTGCACCACGTGCAGGCGAGGTTGGCTTGGGTGTCTAAAGTCTTATGATGTTATTCGACACCCCTTACACCCCAAAAATACACCAAGAAAGCCCAATTGCAAGAATCAACAATCCGAGACAGATAGGCTTGGTTCAAAACTTTGAGGACACCTATCTTCAAATTATGGGAAAAGTAATGGACGAAAACGAATAAAGATAGTGATATGGATGCATTTTCGGAGGAAAATCTTTCTTTCCTTTTAATAACAAAAAAAAGAGTATTTGAATATGTATTTGCAGAGGTGAACATTATAACTATAAATTTTGCAATAATAAAAATTAAAATATAGATCTCTAAGCACCTTTAACTATGAAAATAATAACAACTAGCTGTACCATAACCTCTACACGCGTTGCAATTGTTTGAAATCTTGCTTAAATATAAATCAAGATATAAAAGTTTATATCTGTCTAAGCAGTTTTTAATATTTAATAACAAGTGATCATTGAACTCTATACACTATTCTTATAAGTTGCTATGGTTACTGAATTATGTAAACGAAAGAGCGGTATATAAAACGAAATGGCCGCTAAAATGAACAAAAAGACAATATAATTCAAATTACACACATAGATACAGATATATAAAAAAAAAAAAAAAAAAAAAAAATATATTTTTTTTTAATAAAAAAAAAATAAAAATATATATATTTTATATTATATCAAAAAAAAACCCCCCCATTCATCTAAGTTCTCCAACACAACTGGGTTTTTCCCCCGCCCTTTTTTTTAATGGGGGCCCTAAGTAATGTACGGACGTGTAGTCGGTGTTTTGACAATAAATATAACAGAGTTTATAACATGTAAACAGCTAACAACAACAAAGAGTTAACATCGAAAAGTTAACATCGAAAATATATAAATTTCAATTATATTTATTCTTGGAGTCTAGTACAACGCATGTCTTACGCATATGTTTACAGTGAACAACATATTTTTACTAAATTTCATGCGGACAAAGTCGTACTTCTTATAAGATCAGTTACCTGCCAGTGAACCCCCCGTGAAAATCAGTCAAACTGTTTAGGAGATAGCACTGTGGGCGAAGCCACGGTTAAAGACTAGTCTAAAATAAAATAAACTAAATTACTTTTTATAATGTCTGCTATTTGCCGGTAAAAGTCCCGTAAAAATCGGTCCAACCGTTTTGGAAATAGCACTATAGGCGAAGCCGCGGTTAACAGCTAGTCTAATTCAGAGTAGCCTAAGTAACCCGCGGTAATTTCAGCTATCTGCCAGTGAAATTCCCGTCAAAATCGGTCCAGCAGCTTCGGAGATTACCCTGAACAAACAGACAGACAGGCAGACCGACACCAATTTTAAAAATTACATTTTTGTTATCAGAAGCTTGTATACTTTCATTCCCAATCTCTATTTTTTTATTTTGATATTACATACAGACATTTCATTTTTATACATGTATAGATAGATAGATTAAAATAGCTCTCATTGAAGTCGAAGCAGTCTTCTCATACGTTGCTATGGTTACTCAGTATGTTTACGTGAGCGCGATAAATAAAATGAAATGACCGCCAAATTGCTCAAAATGACATTAAGATTGAAACTACATACGTTTATACCTAAAGTATATACATTTCATGAAATGTATATAATAATTGAAGTGATTTCAATTATGTTAAATAAGGCTGTTCAACCCGTAATTTATTCTGCGTACAATTCAGTTATGACACAGACCAAACTAAGGACAATGTTTCTAAAAGAAATGAAAATTATAATTAGCCACCTTATCTTAATATATATATTTCTTGTGTGCGTGTGTATGTGACTGAACTCCTCCTAAACGACTGGACCGATTTTGATGAAATTTTTTGTGCGTGTTCGAGTGGATCCGAGAATGGTTTAGATTCACAATTGGACCCGGTAGGTGGCGCTGTGGTTGACTTTTGGGATGCAGGACAACGTCCGCCAGGTCCGCTAGTTTGATATACTAATGGAGTTTTTGGCGGAATCTTGGAATGTCATGTAGTGGATTTTCTATTTTATTCATAATATTGTGTCATTTGGCTCTATATTTTGTAACATTGGTGGTGTTTTATGTAATATAGTTTGATTATTATGCACATATCGATGGGGTAATAACGCTGCGGTGCATGGATTCTGACTCGCCCCAAAAACTCCCCGGAGAGTTGTGACAAAACAGCCACCATCGTATTAGTTCATTGTAATGATTGCAAGAAACTTGTTACATACTCGACAATGGCAGTAATAATGTACTAGAAGATTGATTGCCAAAAATAAAATTAAATACTCACATTAAGCTTTTTTATTCACAAGAGAACTTCAGAAATTAAATTATGCCTTGTATTTTATAGACGTTCTGAATTTTATTCTTTGATACGAAAATACGGAACATAGCAAAACTATTTTTGATGGGCCGCTCATGCGTAAAAGCTAAGCCGAAAGGTCAGAATAAATCCGTTTAAACCGCTTCCGTCCATTTCATTACTTAACGTGTTTTCGCGTGAACGAAACTTTTCGCTGATACGAATCAAAAACATTCCCTAAATGTCACGAGTGTTTCGCTTTGTGGTTTATCCTAGAATCTCTGTATAGATAGCTGCCTACTAATTTTTTGTGAGCAGCTTGAAAACATTCTTACTTTATTACATAGTAGAAAATAAAGTACCCAACCGCGTCTGTCCGTCTGTCTGTTCGCGATAAACTCAAAAACTACTGAACGGATTTTCATGCGGTTTTCACCAGTGGATAAAGTGATTCATGAGGAACGTTTTGGTGTATAATTTATCAAGGATTTATTTTTAATCAGGGCGGGACGACGTCTGCCGGACCCGCTAGTTTAAACTAAATAAGTACGAAAATCTATTTAATAATATAATTTTAAAAAATTGGTTGTGTGTAAAGTCGGTTTACGGACGATAATTTTACGTGATAACGACACGGACGCATCGGCCGATGGAGTGGAAATGAGATAGATGCGTCACAAGCCAAACACTTAGGTCGATCGCGATTCGCGCCTCTCTATCGCGTGTTCCGCGTCCTTCGCTTGCACGTTCGGTTCAAGTGGAACGTGACAAGGAGTCATGCATTTTCATGCGTACAGCCGGCGTTCATTGATTTATAAGACGGTATCACGTCAAAATACAGCGTTATAAAATAATTCTATCTTTTGATATAACAGGAACCTAACAAGTAAGTAGCAATATCCATGTTTTATACTTTGTAATTTTCAGTGTATGACAACAAACTTACCTGATGTTAAATTACGACGTAGTCTAAGATTCGCTTAACCTAGTAGGGCATTGGTCGGAACATATCTGCTTGCGTATTTGGCGATAGATTCTTGACTTGAGGACGATAAGTAACTATACTATAGTTTCATCACACTGTTATCCATCACCAAAAGGAAGCTAGGTAGGTAGATGTAGATCTGATTTGGGAACTACATTTTAGAGCCAGAGTATTCCTAGATTTAGCACGTTTACCAACTTAGACCTCATCATCATCATCAGCTGAGAATGTGTGTAAAAGTTAAACAAAACAAATGAGTAAGGTCTTATATATAATCTCTACTATAATTTGACAATATTCAATGTCGATATACAAAATTAGCAATAATATAGGAGGATATAACATCGAATTTCAATTAAACCCCAATGTAACATGAATGCTTCTTACTGTCAATAAATAAAGACCAAAATTAAGATTTAATTCATATTATAATAAATTAACCGTTAAGAGGTAATGACCATTATTTTTAGATAAGAGATAAGGCATGCCTAATACTGAGCACACACAACCCTTCGGCTGAATAATAATTAGGGTGAGTTTAGCGTCAAAGGTAATTCTGATGAAAGCTTTGAATTCTATTTTATGATGGCGCTTAATTTTTCTTGATACATTGTTATTTTCATATCAAACTAGCTGGTGTCCGCGACTTCATTCACCTGTAAATTTCTATAAATATAATGTAATGTATAAATGTAAAATTTAAATTAATTATAATATAATTATTAATGTAATTACACCTGTGCGCAGCAAAGCTAACTTTTGCATTACATTTAATAACACAAGATTTAGTTTGTTGTTCAGAGATGACGTTATAGTAAAGATAGCTCGCGCTTTTACGTGGTCGCTGTATTTTAATGATTTGCGGCTGTTAATCCGACATAAATCAATTAGCCAGGTATCCTAAATAATCAATCATCCTCTAGCCTGCTCGTTGTCTTGAAGCCGTTTTATTGTCTTAGTCAAAAACGAGGTATCATCGGGTTGACGAAATTTCAGTATCAGCATTATTACTTAACTTCTATAACGCCTATATCGATTATAAGTTATACCTGTGATATTCTAACATTACTACTTAACATCTATTGAAAAGCGTAATTATTTCTAGCTTACATAATACGCTGAAAAGTCTTCTATTAGCTAGTGAAAGTCGCTTCGAAAGTGATTCAGCCGTTGACATGTTATTAATTTATAGGTTTTTACTGATATTTTCTCAAAAAAATTATACACTTCTAGCTTGTGTTAGCATAATACGTCTTGATTTATATTTTCTGTGACTCGAATCAGACTGGTTGAATATCTGTTAATGTTACAATTTTGGATTTGACTGAAGGATGATAGTTATCCTGGGAAACTATAGAAAGGGCTCAAATAATCATGCTATAAATTCCATTATTAAAAACCAAATCTCATAGATTACTAGATTTATCGAGATCTGATAACGTTGCTAGAAAATCACAACTTGGATGGATAGTTGCTGCCACAAAAATAAGAGTGTATGTATGTTTTAAGGATTTTTATGTAGTATTCTTTTCTTTTTTGTAAATCATAGGAGGCAAACGAACAGCCGAGTCACCTGGTGTTAAGTGATCACCGCCGTCCATAGACACTAGCAATACCAGGAGTTTTGATGTAAGGGGTGTCGAATAATATCATAAGACTTGTGATACCTAAGCCAAACTCATCTGCACGTGGTGCACCCTGCTGAACAACGAATGGCGAAATGCAATGGCGAAAGCGGGGTGATAGGGTTGTACAGCCTGACTGGGTCACAACCACCATGTATATGGCGAAAAAGCCCGTCAAAGTGATTCGCTGCTACGGGTCACGTTTCGGGATCAGCCTGTGCATATTCAGCTTTTTGCAGGCCGGCATGACAGCGGCGACCGGCGATGGATAGTGCGTCACTTGGTGGTCGTCATTGTTTTTGGATTGTGTTGTGTTTACCATCAGGCATAGTGTAGTCATTTTCCCGTGCTACAATAAAAAAAAATGTGTTGCCAGCCTGTTGTGTTTGGGGGTAAGGGGGGAAGAGGAGGGTGAAGAGGAGAGGAGAGGGCTGGGGAGGTGGGCTTTCGGCAGTCTCACTGACCGAACAAAACGCAACAATGCAAGCAGTGTTACTTCACGTCGGTGGGTCTTCTGTGGGTCATGTGGTAGTACCCCGGGCGAGCAGACCCATTCATACTGAAACCAGTAATAGCTTCAGCGTGGCCTTTGGGAGTGTACCGCTTGCAATATATTTGGTGACATATACTCTACCACCTACTTGACCATCTTGTGTGTCTTTGATATTATCGGATTCTTCTTACACCTCAAGTACGGGAGATTTTCGTTTGTGATCTTTGGAATGACCAATTAGAATATAAAAAGTCTTTTTCCATTTTATAGTTTGTTTATCGAAGAAATTTACATCATACTATGGCCGTTTTGAGCAAAGAAATTACCATACAAAGTGAAGGTTAGTAAATAGGTTAAGCGAGAAGGAATTAATCGAGCACGGAAGGTGTATCGGCGATCGAGGGTGCGTTGGTAACAATACGAGAACTGAAGGTTTCCAAGATAAGCCGAACTGTAAATGTCTATGAGGTGTGCCTATGCCTATCATTCTGTGGTCTACGTATCGCGTCGTCGGCTCCTTACGTATAAAATATTTTTGTATGAAATTTACTTAAACCTAAGTAACAATAATTCAAAGTAAGTACTGACAGTAATTCCAATTTTCTAAAACGAAACACAGATAGTAACAAATTTACCATTATAAAAAGAGGAGATCTTTTAAAATATGCGTAGGTATCTCGTTTAGTTACGCATAATATATCCGAGGCTTTAAATCAACGCACAGATACATTCTCTTATGCGACGTCGCAATACTACGTACACACGTCCAAACAAGCGACCGTACTACACGCCAAGATGACTGTTTAGCATTTTTCTTTCTGTGAAATGTGGCGTGACATGCGTACGACATACGGACACTTAATTCGGTGAATTAAACACACTTTTTTTTCAATATATAAACTTTGTTAAAACCAAAACTATTTGAGAACTCGTAAATGAAGACTCATAAGTGGAAAAATGCAGACCAAAATAGCCTGACATAATAAACTCGTTCAATTCTTTGAAGTGAAAACTTACAGGTACCCGTAGAGCGATATTTTTTGCTAGGAGATAAACTTATGATTTTGCGTCATGACATACTAGTAAACGTGGCCGAACGTATTGTGCTTGCGCGGCTGGCGTCAGATTAACGACGCGTAGTATAGCAGTCTGTGAACATCTAATATTTATGTTTTGTATTGAGATTGTGCAATCCATCATGTGTTTGATTACTTAATAAACTGTATAACAATGTATATTTGTTATACATTACTAGCGGGCCCGGCAGACGCTGTCCCGCCCTGACTATAAAAAAAACCTTGACAAATTATACACTAAAACCTTCCCCGTGAATCACTGTATCCACTGGTGAAAACCGCATGAAAATCCGTTCAGTAGTTTTTGAGTTTATCGCGAATAGACAGACAGACAGGCGCGGTAGGAGACTTAGTTTTATACTATGTAATGATTGTTCCGAGTGCTAATAGATGTGAAAACCAGACTTATGTTAATAATTTCAATAAGTATACAAATTATGACATTTAAGTGACACAGACTATAAATCAATTTAAAAATTCAAAAGAGAACATAGCCATTCCATTTTCTTGAGTTTTCACCAAAATATATACCGTGTCGATAAAATAGTTATAGTATTTCTAGAAATTAAGGTCCTATCTAGACGTTGAAATTTTATTACTATGTATTTGAAATATGCATGTAGAGAATTTTTATATTAAAAAACCGTACTGATTTGAATGTAAAATAAAGCCTATGATATCCGATAGACTTAAATCCATACGGTATAATTTAGTAATGAAACATGAAGGAAATAACGATAGCAAATATTGCTTAGGTAATTATTCTCAGCGAGACTAAGAGTACGTAATACTAAATATTATTATAAATATATTGTAGCTCATATCAGGACGTGATTTTGTGATAAGAGTCTAGTGCTGAGATATTTGAAGGCATATAAGGATGACAACTGTCCATATACTATATTTTTACAACAAATGTCGATGTCTTTCTTGAACTTTTTGACGTGAAACGTCTATAGGCGCGGCTGAACCTGATTTTGTGTTGGCGTGTCGTGGCGATGCAAAACACGAACGTTACATTATTAATGAAATACTCAAAAACATATGCAACACTATCTGTATAAACATAAGATTCAAATTGTTTTGTCGGCCATTCATTATAGTGTTACGCGGCACGCACCGACGACCTAGCGCTCTTTGATAAATGCCGTCAAACACACCGCGCCTGCGCCTAGTTGATTTTTGTATTCAATAAAAATGAATATTTATGTAATAAAATAACAATAATAACAGTCAATATTTAATGGAACAAATTTGTAATGCTTTATCTTTTCATTATGCCATAGCTGATTCCTGTCGTAATCTGTTCTTTTAGGCATATGACTTATAAAAAACAATTTCGATGTTTCACATCTGCCAGGCGTCCCGTGACAGCTCTTTGTTATCTTTTGTCACAAAGGTAATTACAGCAACATCTAATAAAAAGAATGATCGTCCAACTACTATGATGTCTGAAAGTTATATTTTCTTCTTGTAGTCTCTATCACCTACAAAAATACACCGTCATGCATCATCTGAAAAACATCAGTCGGCATTTAATATTAAAGCTTATGTTATATAAACATCCCAACTGTGTGTCAGTCACAAGCCCTTACATTTGAAAAAAAAAACTCATATCCTGAGAGATCGCCGACGAGTGTCATTCGAGTCAGGAGCGAAATGATGATAACGGGTGTGATTACTTTAACGGCCCCTTTTTTACGAGTATAAACTCCAGCGTTGTACTAAAGGTTATCACTTAGGTCTTTTGGTAAAATATTTAAGAGTTAAAATAATTCTACTAAAAGAATATTGGAATATAATATATAGGAATATTTTTAACATTATAATTGCGTGCTTTTTCACATCTCACGCTGAATGGCCATTTAAGAGCAAAAAATATTATTATTACTTTTATTTTTGGCAACAAATCTTCCAGTAGTAAAGTAATAGTACAGTATTACAAGGTACTTGCGATCATTTCGATGTTCTAACAAGATGGCGGCCGTCTTGTTTGAATTTCCAGGGAGTTTTTGTGGCAAGTCAGGATCCATGCTCTGTGGTAACGTTTCCCATCCACTTCACTAGTGCACAATAACCAAAGTATATGACGTAAAAACACCACCAATATTACAAAATGTACTGTCAAATAACATAAGTTCCAGCCAAAATCTCACACAGGTTATTGAAAATCATTTGAAAAAAAAATGAGATTAATCACACGTCCGTGTGCCTGGAGTCCGGGACTTCAACCTCGCGAAAATAGTTTCCTTATTTCGTATTTATCAATTTCGACTGACAACACTGCATATTTCTCTATTAGATTTAACCCCAAAACGTACGGTTTTCGAGTGTTCACCAGAAAGTAAAGTAACGTTGCGAGAAAAATATGTCCAAATCGACGAACACTTCAATACGAGTAAAACTCCGAAAATAAATGACTGTTGTTCTCTTTTTGATTTAAACATGTGAACAACGTTGTCTTCGAAGATGGTTAATGAAGTGAAATAAAATGTACATAGTAAATACTAAAATAATAAATAAAATAATGTATGTAGTAAATCATTATTATTATTACATAGTATAAAACAAAGTCCCCAACCGCGTCTATCTGTCTGTCTGTTCGCGATAAACTCAAAAACTACTGAACGGATTTGTATGCGGTTTTCACCAGTGGATAAAGTTCATGGGGAACGTTTTGATATATAATTTGTCAAGGATTTTTGTATAATCAGGGCGGGACAACGTCTGCTGGGCCCGTTAGTTTTAATATAAAACTAGTGGGCCGGGCGGACGTTGTCCTGCCTTGATATTAAAAATAAAACATCTAAAATTCAACCGCAGCGCCACCTACCGAGTCTAAACCATTCTCGGATCCACTGAAAGACGCACACAAAATTTCATCAAAATCGGTCCAGCCGTTTCGGAGGAGTTCAATGACATACACACGTACAGAAGAAATGTATATGTAAACATTATTATCTTATTTGCCTTCGTTTATTTAAATAATGTATAATATCAGGTTAATGTCACTTTATTTAAAAAAAATGTATGTGGATTTTCGGTGACATTGCTACTTCATTCAGTTTTAAGGTAATTATTATAGTGCATTATGCTATTACTCCGTCTGTATTGAAATTATTTTATAACATCATTACATAGTATAAAACAAAGTCCCCTAGCATGCGTGTCTGTCTGTCTGTTCGCGATAAGCTTAAAAACTACTAAACGGAATTACATGCGGTTTTCACCTGTAGATAAAGTGATTCATGAAGAAGGTTTAGGTATATAATTTGTCAAGGTTTTTTTTTTATTTTCAGGGCGGGATAACATCCGCCGGGCCCGCTAGTATTTTATAAAACACTGAATTAACCACAAACTATTTTTATAATGGATATGAAACGTTATTTATAATAATGGTGATTTTTTTCTGCAACGGCGAAATAGTAATACAATTACACTATTTATCCCGACTTTTAGAATTAACTTAAACCGCCTCATTCATTTTTTAGGATGAACTTAAGTCGAACGTGTAATTATGGTCAAATTTTACAAGCATTTTTCCACAAAATTTCATTTTTGAGTTAAGTTTAGCAATTTATAAAAATCGATGATAACTGACCTATTAATTTCAAAGTAACTACAAAAATATAAACATTCCGCAAAATTCTATTTAAAAAAAAACAATAAATTCAAGCGTAATTAAATAAAATATTTCGTAAAAAATGACAAATGTGACTGAATCTTCACGGCCTTAGTGAAAAGTTCTCCCAAGCTCCTGTGAAATACGAGGTTTGCTGAAACAATAATTTTAACTTTACGCTAATTGGTCAGCCCTTGACCGGCCGACAGGCTATGAATCAACGTCAGGCGAATGTTTGTTTTTTTTTGGCTTTCAAACAATTCCATTTAGCAAGAGAGTTTGTGGGAATTATATATTTTTTGTGTAGGTTAGGTTATAATAAATATAATTATCGACTGATTTTAATGTGCGATTCTGTTCTAAGTAAATCATCTTTTTATAATATCATTGCTTCTAAGCAATATATTGTCAAGTAAAATATCGTTTTATAGCCTTCAAGAGATAAGATTTCAAATAAAGAATCAATACAATACTTTTTTACTTATACTTAAGGGCATTGGACACAAGTCCTTTAAGCTTATTTATGGGTTTAGCGGTTTTTCCACAAATTTTACTGATGCTAATTGTCTCAACGGTCCTAAATACTAACAACTACTACTTACCAGAACACACATTACCGCTTGACTGTTAAACGATAGTATAGTCTCTAATGTTAGGTGGAGGTAGATATCCCAGGGAATTTTCGGCCACACTTAACAACTCCAACAGAAAGGCCTTTGAGTGTAACCGTTACCTACGTATTTCATTTTCAGTTCTGTTTGCTTCGCGACAGAATACGTGCCGCCTCGTAAATTAAAAGGTCTTGTATCAACTTTCCTTTGATATTGACTTTCGTCGCTTTTGGGCGCACAAATAGTCCGCACGATTCGGATCTTCTTTAATGAAATGTTTATTATTTGTTCTATTTGTAACTCTTGGCTTTTTTTAAAATGTATAACGACATAGTAACTGCTCAGTGTCTGATAATAATAAACGGATTCTATACCAGAAGTTAAGAACTAATAATTTTTACTAGTGGTCGAAATTCGCCCATAATTCATTTTGACATTTCATAAGACCAAAGAGAATAATAATAATTTCAGTGGGTTCATAAATTTATTAAAGATATATTATTTATCAATTGATTATTTAAGTATTTATTAATCTATGTTATGAATTTACATATTATATTATTATAAAATTAACTTACAGTTTGACCCGTTATTTTCTAAGGCCTTGTAAGGTATGGAACGTCATGTTAAAAATATTGACAGTACAAAAAAAGGTAATTGGAACGTAAGAGTAAAATGACGGACGGTGAAACGTCTTTTTAATTTACATATGTGTGTATGTTGTGTACCGTTGAAGCAGTAGTGTGAGTAACGTATATTTTATTTGAAACTAGCTGACCCGTGCAACTTCGTCTGCACCAAATAGGTTGTTACCGGTTCCAATTTTATTTCCAAACGCCAAAAATCTTAATAAACATAAAACCCGATTGTAGCGAAACTTATCGGGTTTACGTTTAGTTAGCGAAACTATACTATATATATATTGGCAATAAATGTCTTCCCGATATCCACTGGGTTGCTCCTCCACGACCCATTTACTATATAATATATATTTCCCTAAATAAAAAGTAATCTAATATACCTTTCTAACAGTGAAATAATTTTCAAAATCGGATCAGTTGTGTCAGAGATAACCCCGAACATCCAAACTCACAAACTTCAACTTTTTAGTATTGGAGTTTCATGGATATGAATTCTACAATTGTCAAATTAGTCATGGGAGAGTCAATCATTACATAGTATAAAACAAAGTCCCCCATCGCCTCTGTCTGTCTGTCTGTTCGCGATAAACTCAAAAACTACTGAACGGATTTTCAAGTGGTTTTCACCAGTGGATAAAGTGATTCATGAGGAACGTTTTGGTATGTAATTTGTCAAGGATTTTTTTATAATCAGGTCGGGACAACGTCTGCCGGGCCTGCTAGTTTATAGATAATATTAATTTTTTATTACATAATTTAATTCTTGCAGATTATACCACTGAGATACACAAAGACAAACACAACACTGCAGACATCAGGCCTTAAATAAATATATATTTACATAATAATTACTGTTAGTTATTGTGTTATGTTGAAGTTTAATTTTGTTAAAACACATAAAATTAGAGTATTGACAATAGGAGAAAATACATACCTTTGTGCCTTTGTTAAAATCAGACGGACGTAGTATATTGTTATGTAAAATATCATACAATTAAATACTGAATTGGGGTAATCGAAAAAATGTTTTCTAGAATGCCTTCATCTGACCCCCATACACATATTGATTTGTTGCTGATTCTGAACTTTGCAAGATGCACTGGAGAGCACTCAGTCTACAGATAGTAGACGCAGCAAACTTACAACAGTCACGAAATTTATAAACCCATGGCTTATCAGGAATGTTATCCTAAATGGAAGCATAAGATTTGCCTTTAATTTGGTAGAATATATTCCAGTTTGAGTTCCATGACAGTAATAAATCAGTCTTGTTTGGGGAGAATAAATCCTGAACATAGGTTTTATAATGATCGAAATATCCAGTCTGGATAGCTTCTTTAGCGATAAGATAAACAGCTTCATTACCCTGGACCACACTATGTTCTCGTATCCATGCCAGAACTACATAATTCCTCAAAAATACATTGATACAAATGGTCAAACATGTCAAAACAATATCAAATGTATTGTAAAAAGTTTCAATAAGAAGAAAAAGCCCTTTCTTTCTTTAAAGCAAACAATTTCATTAATATGTTTAAAAAAAACGTTTATATATATATAGATTTTTTGATACACTCACTCTGTCTTTCTGTACGGTACATAGACTCTACACATCCACAATATGTAAAAATAAAATTAAAAAATCATCTCTACCCCTTACTTTATCATAACCATCTCCAACTTGTATTAAAACTTTTTCCTACTCCATTGTATTGAAAAAAAAATATAAAAAAAAGATATGACGCATCGCGTCGCGTCGTCACGTCAACTGTCACTTGCCTGTAACTATTCGTCCAAGAGCTAGCAACGGTTTCATTTTAGAATGTTTTGTTTTTCACTAACTTTGAAACGCTACTAAAACATGAAATTATTATTGCAAGACATTTTTGTTATTAACAATAATGTGCTGGAAGCTATTTTTTGTAAATATAAAAAGTATGTTACGTTTGCTGTAATTTTAATATTATTTTATTGATACATAAAAGAGGGTAAATTAAAAATAATATGTATAGAATAACTTAGCTATAACGATAGCTTAACGCAACACTGGATGTATAATAAATTTTCATTAATCGTTTATCGTTGTTTTTCATTGTTTACAATGAAATCTCAATATCATAATGGTTAATAAAATAAAAAATAAAATGGTTTGAAATGAATTATTTTATTTATAAAGAATATTCATCGGGGATATTATTGTCAATAACAAAATTGTCTGGCAGTGGTAAATTCATGTTTTTAATAGCGTTAAAAAGTTACCGAAATTTTTTTTACTAAAATTATTTGTAAATCAAATTTTTCTCCTGTAAAGGTGTGATGCGCATTAAAAAACACAACGTTAACCGGCTACCAGGTATCCTGAATCCAGTTTAGAAGGGCATAATATAACTTCATATTAAAGAACCAGCTTTTCTAAAATTCTCGTTCTTTCAACGTTGCTGGCTCTTGTATTAAGGTGTCGCAAAAAAGTCTAGTTACATTAACTATAATTTTTTGTCTTTCGTTATCCTGGAGAACCCCTTGCGTTTTATGGGACAAAAAGTATCCTAAATGTAACCTTGTAATATTAGTTATTACTGTTTCAAGTTTCGATAAAATCGGTTCAGTACTTTCAGCGTGATACGTGTTCACAGGGACAGAAAGACAGACAGATAGAGAGACAGACAAAAATTGTAAAAAGATTATTTTTGGCTTCTATATCGATAACAAAGTCTACCCCGATCAAAATTTTCAAAAAATATTTAATGTACAGATTTGACCTTGCTACAGTTTTATTATAGTATAGATAGTGTTTTAATGCATTTTAAATAAAAAAATAACTTTGTGCACTTCTCCATATAGACTTTAGCTGTGCCAAATTAAACGTTCATCCGTTCTTGCAATTCGCTTAAATAGGGGTACAAAGTTTAAGTATTAATATATAGATTTATTTAACCTCTGTAATTTAAAATCAGTTAAATAGTACTGAAATATCTATAAATTGAACATTTACCTACAAGAACTTTAAGTCAAAAGCTATGTAGTCGAATATTTATATGTTTTCCTCGACATTCAATTCACCGCGAATCTGGTTCATTTTAATTGTATAATAGATTGCATTTATTCAATGTATGAAAACATATCTTTTTACAAGTTACTTAACTGGCCTGTGCTTGATAGTAACAACGCAAACTTCATCTATCCTCATAACAATCTAAACTCCATCGAACTACGCACGCTCAAGTTAAGACTTTAATATATGGGTATACGATCTAATTTATCTATAAAAGCGATTTCTATCGACGTGCAATATCACGATACGACCGTGTAAAGGTTTACTTCATTTAACGATATCGTACCGACATCAAGAGTGGACGTTCGATACTAAATAAGAACATATCGGATACAGTTCCATAGTCGTGTTGAGATAATAATGTTGCACATTTTCCTCAGCTTTATTACTTACTTAATTTTTTTTGCAGACTTCTGGTCCGTACCTCTGCTGTCGTTAATGTTATTAGTCTTGTTAAAAATAGTTTAAAATGTGACCAACCATTGTTATTATTTTACTTAACTATTAAATATTACACGTTTACTACGTTACGTTACGTTACATTAATGGCATGTATTCATTGATATACGAAAACCCTAGATGCACACTTAACGTCTCACAGCCGGCACACAAAAATGAGTGCATGATTTTGGATTATGCAGTTATTTCAAATAGTCTCGCATCACTTGCGTCCTTGTAAAAACAACTTTAAATCGATCAGGTAAGGTTGAATTTGCAAATTCATAAGTTTATCGCATAACTATAACCACGTATGTATTTTGGGGAGTGTTTGCAGCCGGGTTTGAGCGTTACGTTTATTCGAGACTGTGTGTCTTGGATTTTTATATGTCAATGCATGTATTACATTTTTTCATTGAGATTATATCTTTTATGGCATCTTCATTCTTATATATCTTACTTGTTTCGATTAGTGATGCGTAGTACAGGCCTGTGTACATAGTACATATAGTACTATTGATAGTTTATATTGAGCTTGTGCAGGTCACCATATCTTTGATTAACTAATAAAGTAAATAAAAATGTATATAATTATTGCTACGAAGGTCAAAATATATGAAAACCACACTAATGTCAATTTACAAATTATAAAGTTTAAATAATGTAATTCACACTATAATTAAATTAAAAATTCAAAAGAGAACAGTTATTTTATTGTTTTTAGATTTCACTTACATCGCCAGTCCTTATGACTATTACATCACATATCGAGTTTGATAATAACTTCAAAAAATATGGAACATTTAAATTCTTCTCTTAAACTCTAAAGCTTACTGTATTACTAATTTCGTATGAAACGATGGAAGGATTTCAGAAATTTCAACTTTGACAGGCCTCGTTTGACACTGAAATACCAAGTTCGTTGATTCCCTCACAACAATTAAATACCTGCGATTTTGTATCTTACCATTTCTTTCAACAGTTATTTAGTACTGTAATTTGGAAGTAGTTTGATATAAGTGTAGTACTTGGTAATGTAGGACCCACTTATTGCAGTAGCCTTAATAAATTGATAGTATGTTAGAAATATAAGGTTAAGATAAAGAAATCATAAGTTTATATCCTACCAAAAATACCGCTCAACGCGCCTCAAGAAGTTTTCATTTCATAAATAGACACGATGACTAGACTCACCTTTATTACGCAGTATGGTTGATATATGCTAACACCTTAGCAGTAAAAGTTATTATTATAAAGCCTGTATTAACGTTTAAATCTTTTGCATAGATATAACTAACCAAATCACAAAAGCCATCGTCGTTTCTAGAGCTTAGAAACTACCACAATAAAGAATATAAGAGATGTTCAAATAACTAAGACACTGGAAACCTTTCTCCTTTCTACTGAACGAGTAAGGACTTGGAGGCTAGAGGCCTTCGTGTGCACTTGTATAAAAAAACATATGTATTGTTAAAAAGTGGATTGCTAAATTGTCGACCAACTAGCTTTTGCTCGTGGATTTGCTCGCGTTAATATAGATTTAAGGTATCCTCGCAAACAGTATTTTTTCTGGATGAAAGTACTGTATGCCCCTTTTTTATACACCTAAAATCGTGTATGCAAAATTTTATGATGGTCGATTGAGTAGTTAAGTCGTCAAAGCGTAACAAACAAACGAAGTCACTTTTGCAATTGTAATATTAGTTAAAATGTATTACTTCACATACTTTATAGAAGAGTTTAGTCTGTTAACACGACAAAAATTGTCAGCAAGCAGTAGTCATTTCTCAACTATTTCTACCCTGAGCTATAGTATACTTACAATTAGATAGATGTAATACCTACCTTTTACCAGGCCATATAAAACTAACAGACAGATGCAATCAATAGACGTGGTAATATATTAGTATAGTTCATTAGTAGATATGTTACCATGCGGTAAAGTTCAGTACACTTGTGCAAACAAGTGAATGAAATCATTTCATATTTTACAGTTTTTTTAGATAATAACGACAATGGAAAATACTAATAGATGGTGTTTTAGTATGGTGTAATAGATAACGTGTTTTACAATCCAACAGATTTGACATGCAGTGCAAGCTATATAGTTGAAACTCGAAATCGTTTTTTTTTTGTATTCCTTTACGGTTATATCTAAGTTCCATGAGAAAAAGTTTTAGTATATAAGACCGATAGAGCTTTTAGGACGTCAGTGAATATATAAAGTCTTTACTATGGGTTCATCGTATGAGTATGGGTCTCGGAAGTTAAATGATAGACGACATGTAGTATAGGAGTTTACTCCACGCGTGCGTCTACGAACCGAGCGTAACAATGACTAACTTACTGGCCGCTACAACAAGCTTATCACAAACAATAAAACACTTTGTGTCCCTAGAAGTATATAAATACAGTGAAGAAATGAGCTAAAATCAATTTTCTTCCTACAGCCTGTTATTTAATTAATGACCTGCCTGAACACAATTTTGAAAATATTTTGTACTCATCTCGACATTTTATTAAACAAATTGATTTAGTTATCGATCAATATTAAATACAATTATTATACTTACTATTACTTAACATTTTGTGTAGTAAAATCTTTCCATAAATGTATCATTGCCTCAGTAAAAGAATCATAAAAATCGGCCATATAATTTCTGGGAAGATTGCGTACTTACATAATAGAGAAAACGGGAACCGGCTTCTTTGATATCGGTTAAAAAATTCATAATAGTTTTTTTGGCAATGGCAATCATTTTTTAACAAAACGAATTTGGTGTATGGAAACTGATCTGTTAATTCAATAATGCATCATGCTACATACGATTAAGTCAATCCAACAATGATCCTGAGTTTTCAGTGAAAAACTATTTCTCGATGACACTTTTTCTAAAGCCCACCTAGTTCGCCACCACCCTTAGGTTTTAAATCTGTTGTCAATCACCTACAGGTATGCTCCTATAACTACAGCAAGTGTCACATCGTAACTTAAAATTATGTGAGATTGTGGATAAATGCTGAAATGATAACAAATTGAAACAGTTTTGCACACACATGTACAGTCACAAATAATCAATGCACGGCGCAGTGGTATACAGTGTTTTGATGCTGTGCAATCGTGTTCCATTTACCGGAAAAGCATATATAGTTACGAGAGATACATTATTGTGAAATCTACAATCGTACATACAGTTTACAGCTGTAAACTAGACAAAGTTATTACCCACTGGACTGGTAACATTTATACTCAAAAAAGTGTACCTACAGGATTATTTTTATGTTCATTTTCTAGAATGAGTTCACTTTCTGCAATTATTTAATTAATTAATTATTAAATTACTAGTGATGATGGCACCGGCTTTAGCATGTTCGGACAGTAGGTTCGTATCCTAGCGAAAGAGTCGGAGCTATAACTATCGGTGAAGGAATATAATCATGGTACGATTTTTTTTAACCCCGCCTGGTTAGCTACCAACCTCAAATTGAAAATCTATCGGCGAGCATCTTTTAGTGTGTTCCGGCAGCTGTATTTGTGAACCGGTCCTCTCTAGGCTTAGCGTGTTTACCATCTGAGACTACATCGTCATTTAACATAAGACGAGATTGTGGTGAAATGCTAAAACCTATAACGATGTTATTACAAAAAAGTTAAATACTTGCTTTAAAAAGGTTTCGAATTAAATGCACCGCGCTCGACCGAGGCAAGTTCGCGTTATCCTTTTTCGCAAGTCTAACCTAACGTAACCAATGCGAGACAAAAGAGCAAGATGGCGAACATTCAGCGACCGCGGTGAATTTAAATCGAAACCTTTTTAAAGCAAGTATTAAATACGTATTTAACTATTTTTTAATAACACCGATAAAGTTTAAAACAAATATATCTGTTCGCGACAATTTCTAGTGCTTTGTGTTAATTAGTGATGTATATTTAATTGTGCTTAGTTTTATAGTGATTTGTACAAATAGTGCATAACTTTGATAGTAGTTAGATAGTTTTGTCCACAATTAAATATATCTATTGGATCGTCTTTTATTTTACAATATAGAATAGTATATACGTATATGATATTATAATTAGAAATAGTTATACGTACATCTTGTTATTATAGTTATATGTGGTGTAGTTATACATACTTATAGTGTAACTATCTAGAAATAGTATAGTTTAATAGTTTAAAGTATTATAAGATGTTAGCTGTAAGAATAATTGTAAAATATTTTATTAAATAAAGAGCAAGCGAAGGGAACTCGTCGCGCCCCCGCCCCGCCCTGTATAGTAGGTTTAGCCGAACCCTGACGCTGTGCGCGTGGCTATTAAGTGTTCTGATTGGCGGAGCACCGCCAGCGTCAGGCGAGCGACCCCGGTGCCGTATAGGCAAGGCCCGGAACGTGATCATTCAGGCGCGGGCGGCATAGAGAGCAGTCGTTAGAAATAGATAGTAACCGCGTAATAAAATCATCGTTAATAGTAATCGAATAGATAGTGAATAGCTGTTTTGATCGAGTCTGCATACGCGAGCACATCCTTCGCTGCTCTACTAGTAACAAGTCTTTTATTGCGAGAAAACCTCATCGTTCTTCAAGTTCAACTTCGGAATCAGCAAATCATCGCTATAGTTGTGAGTCATTCGGAGGTGGCTCACATTCATGGTCCTTCGAGCCGGATTTCAAGTTGAACCAGGAAGAAAAGACCATATGCATAGTCATTCACTATCACAAAGGCAGACGGCACAGGCGCTACTAGCTGTACATACTCATCGACGGGAACGATCGAGGCCAACACAGCTCCGATGGAGAGCACCATGGACGTATCGAAACCGCACAACGATGAGGACTCAGCTACACACACCGCCACAACCGTGAGGATATCACGGCCGTCAGGCACATCTTCGAGGAGAAGAAAAGAGCTCACAAAAGCTCGAATAGAATTGCTACAGAGAGAAATAGAGCTCGCCGCTTTACGTGTAGCAACTCTCGAAGTAGAATACTATGAAAGTATTAACAAGAAGCCACTGTAAAGGAAGAAAGAACTTCAACGTGTATAAATGAGAGCACGATTACCGTCAAATCGGAACCACACAACGAAAATACCACAAGTACGACGATAGAAACACGCACGTGTGACGTAAGCGTTGATGTTCCGGAGCAATGTCTACATAGAGACAATAAATGGCATGTACGTGAAATGCGACACACGTGTACAGAAACGCCAGATGTTGGCAGAAAAATAGCATCGCATAACATAGATTCAGCACAAGCGACTAGGCGATGCAAACAAGACGGGTATTATTATACGCATTACCCGTTATTTCGTAGAAACTTTACACCGAGTGAACCAGAGAATACAACGCTTGCCTCTGCTATTGTTTCATCGGCGAAAGACAATAGATACAGCTGCGCGTTTATAAAAATTCTACCTGTGGAGCTGACGGGACTGAAGGGATCGTGCCGTACCTACGCGCTACTCGACGACGGCTCAACATGCACGTTAATAGAGGCTGCAATGGCGGAAAAGATAGGAATGACCGGCCCCCCAGCACCTTTATACATTAAAGGCGTAGCTGGTAATAAGATAAATGCCACGGGAGCGAAACACGTCCGTGTTAATATTCGCGGCATCGACACTCCGAGCTACGACATTTCGGCTCGTACGATGGAAGATTTACGCTTATCACCGCAAACCGTATCGAGAAAAATAGTACGCTCATGCAAACACCTAAAAGATATAGAAAAGCAATTAACGTACTATAAAGGAAAACCGACCGTTATAATAGGGCAAGATAATTGGCCACTACTTATACCGCATACAGTGCGTCGTGGAACGAACTTTCAACCTGTGGCATCGCTAACAAATCTCGGATGGGTTATCTACGGAACAAGAGATATCGGCAACAAGGATAAACACTATAGAACACAGCTGTTTATCAAAGAAAACGGCAAGGCGTCGAATAGAGATATAGAAAAAATGCATCGATTACCGGCGGGAGGTTTGAAGTCAGCGTCGTATAAAAACGACAGATCTCGCAGCCAGTTCGGCCCCCCGCCGATGCAGGCTTCGGCTGTGCTCGGAAGGGCGACCGACGTTGATGTAAGTGCACAGGATTACATCGAACGAGTTTCAACGTTATCGACTCATCGTGTTAAAAATATGAAGAAGCGTCAACGACAAACTCTGAGCAAGTTTGAACGAGAAGATACTTCACAACATAGTAAATTAAGCGATGCTTATAAAACGCCGGTAGTTAAAAATCCATCAAAAAAGGCGGATGATAGAAAATCTCATGTGAGCAAACAGAAGAAACCTGAAGTACGTGAGAACATAATTAAAGTTGAGAAGTCTAACACCGGTGCGTACAAGAAAGCACCTTTCAGGTCGCATAAAACAAGCAAGGTCTTCAATGAAGCCGGAAGAGGCAGCGATAATAGAATTACAGATCGTTTTACACATGTGAAGCGATCGTCTATAGACTCTACGGTGAAAACTCAACGTTTCTCATCTATTGACAGACGCATATCTGTTAATAAACGCGTCAACATAATCAAAGCTCGTCATTCTCGTGATACTAATCGGGAAACAATGCCAAACGTCGTGCCGCGGTTTCGTCAAGCGGCGCTACATCCGCCACCGCGCACACGTTATGAAGAATGCCTGAGATATTAATAGCAAGTTCGATAGTACCGGCCAGAGGAGCAATAGGAGTCGCGTACACGTGGCAATATCGAACTCAATTAATTGCCGACCGAGCACTGTAGAGAAACATAGTAGCGACGATCTACTCTGGACCGGACAACGACATACGAGGAATGAGATACGTTCGCAATAGTTGAAAAGCGCAACAACGTACATGTGAGCGAGACGAAACCCACATGTACAAAAACGCAAGATGATTATAGAAAATAGCATCGCAAAACATCAAGTAACTAAGCGATGCAAACAAGACGGGTGTCATTAAACGCACCACCCGCCATTTCATAGAAATATTGAGCCGTGTGAATTAGAAAGTACAACGGTTGGCTGCGCTATTGTTTCAACGGCGAAGGATAACAACATCTGCGCTTCCCGAAATACTACCTAAGGTCCTAACTGCCTAGAAAGCGCAAAGGATGCCTGCCGTACCTACGTTTTATTAGACGGCAGGGCGATGTGTGCAACAATAGAGTCGGGAATCGCGCACACAATAGAGTTTAGAAATCGCCAGAACCTTTACACAATGAAGGTATAGTGAGAAACAATATCGCTGCAAAGATAAGCAACAAACATTTCGTTCAAAGATATTTTGAAGAAAGAAATAGAATAGGAGTGTGTTACACGCGAGTCTCTGATCATCGTGCTGAAACGTTCCTACAATTCGAAGGAACATATTAAACGACATATTAAAACACACAACGCGTCAAGTACCGGCGGGAGGTTTCAATGCGACGTCACATGAAATCGAAGTGGTTTTCATCAACCACGAGTAGTATAACGGTTCGAGAAACTCAAACGCAACGAACATAGAAATAAGTGATGCGGAACTACAAGAAGTCACGTCGTCATACAGTTTTTGAAGCGGTACTATAACCCGGTAGCGCACATTTCATAGACGATGTCAGGGAACTGACACGTGTGAAGATTGTGCATCACTTCACATGTGTACGCATCTCATTTTGATCGCGGACGGAAAGCTGCCGAGGGACTCGCGACCAAGAGGCGTCGTCATGACGACATATCCGGGACCGGGCGACGAGGTACGAGCAGTCGACGTGTGTACAACGAGAGGGATCCTGAGCAGACCGATCATCAATGGACAACAATCGCGAACGCTAGATTTCTACAGCTACAAGAGCTGCGGCGGGAGTATGTTCGCGACAATTTCTAGTGCTCTGTGTTAATAAATAATGTGTGTAAAGTAATTGATAATTGTTCTAATATTGTTTTATAGTAGATTTGTAGAAATAGTGCATAACTTTGATAGGATAGTTAGATAGTTTTGTCCACAATAGTTAAGATATACTCATCAGTATGTGTTTTATTTTACAATATAGAGATATGTCTGATCGAGTTTTATATACCGTATATGTATCATGCATGCATAATGTAGAGTTATGGTATTATACGTGAGAACTTGTTGTTATAGTTATATGTGGTGTAGTTATACATACTTATAGTGTATCTATCTAGAAATAGTGTTTAAAGTTTAAACTATTATAAGTTGTTAGTTGTAAGTATAATTG